>JASCZW010003796.1:0-47951 GCA_034211315.2 Aedes japonicus
AGAGCTTCTTCATACCCAAAACGGAATGCATGATGTTGATAACTCGTTCCATTGAAATGCTCATTAGGCCTTAGCTAGCTCTCTCAATTTCTCTTTGGATCCTCCAATACTATATCATGGATTTTATCGACGTTCTCTGTTGTAGTGACCTCATTTGGGCGTCCAGAACGCGGTGCGTCAACGGTGCTCGTACGGCCACAACGAAAATCAGCAAACCACTTATGAATCGTTTGAATCGACGGAGCAGAGTCTGGAAAATACTTATCCAGCTTGGCTTTGGTTTCGGCAGCCGTTTTCTTGCGTAGAAAATAGTATTTTATCAAAACTCGAAACTCGGATTTTTTCATTTAAAAAACACTTGCTGATCGGTCTCTTCTCACTGTTGTCACTAATGAATGCGTGGACAGAAATGGCTGAAATTTTGACAGCCGTCATTCAAGGAGTGAAGCTCATAGAAAATGGTTCACATTGGCGATTAACAACGCCATCTGTAGGAAATTAAAGGGACTTTTCAGGCAGCCTGTTGTCATTGAAGGTTCTTTATTCTCTGCAATCGGTCTGGATTATACTCCAACTTTTTGGCATAGAGCACAAATTTTTTTTCGTAAAATTGCCATTTCTCTATAGTAACCTAACTTAACCGCATATTCACCATATTGTTATTTAGCCTTTTAACATCTGCACATATTGTTAAAACTATATAGGAGATTGCTAGTTAATAGTTGCCTACTATAAGGGTTACGGTAACGAAACGGTCGTCAACAATAAGGGATGTTGTGTGTGATTATGCGGGGAACTACCACATCCAGAAGGCACAATAACACAACTTTGGCCAGGATAAGGTCAATGGCGGGAGCAATCAGCAATGAATTCAGTATCAATGGATGAATATATGATTAGGGATGAATCGCAATCAACCTGTCCTTCTTTTTAACATTCTCACACTTTCGTGTATGTGCGCATCGTCACGTCAAGTTGAAAAGATACAGAAGCAAATGTGAAAGAGTAAGGTTGATTTGTTCTATCATCGCCGGTCGTGTCTTGGCGTTGATCGATTTGTTTTGATGGACCATATTTTGACAAAAAAAAAATTAGGGTCTAGGGCCTCAGCTCACAAACGTAAACAATAGCTTCTTCCGTATATTTCTCGTAACACTCGAGCGAAATAAACTTCGATATTGATAAGATTGTATTAGATCATTTGCTATAAGGAATCGGTATGAATTTCATAAATTTATCTTATGAAATATAATGATGTTGTAAAAATAAAAATATGGAGCCAGCTGGATTAGAACCTAGGACGTTGAGGTTATGGTTCCAGTGACTTGTCCACTCCGTATATATCAACACGTGTAATCAGAAAAGCTTGAAGGCGTACAAGAACAACGTCGTGAAACAAAATCCATCCATAAGTCAGCCTATGAAATTAGTTGAACCCTATGAAATTTTAAATTTATTTGCCTGAGTTTAATACAAAATCTACCCATGTATGTTCCGATTCTATCGAATAGAAGGACTATTGTTCTAGGAAATGGCTGTGGTATGTTATGAGACAAGTTTCCAAGGTCAACGCATTCAAGGAAGAAGCAATTCTCGCGTAACTTTTCAAAAGGACCCATCTAACAATTCTGCTTATCCCGAGGAAAACGAGGTCGAAGAATATGAAAATATTTCTTTGAAAATGTATTAAAACTGGATCAAGCTTTTACCCATTCAATTGCTTTTGAAGGCAAGCATTGTTGTTTAATTTGCTACAGTAATGGTTTTTGCAGCATTTTATGTTAAAATAACAACAAAAACATCAAAATGTTAGATAGGACATTTTTGCTTAACCGAACTGAGCATTGGTCGTAGCCACATAGGACATTTTATTCCAAGTCGATAGCTACATAGGTCATTTCAATTTTATTATCATTCTATTAGTAAATTAGAACATAACATATAGCAATAGAGATTGCTTTCTCTCACACATGCATTTGCTTCCGTGAAAACAATCCTATTCTTTCTACGTGCCTTCTCATAGATCATGGTCTGGCAAATTGTATTTAGGGCATTGCCATCACAATGTGCTTAACGTCTTGCTAGGCAGTGCCACAGCCGCAAATATATGATTGTAAATAAGAGTTTCTGGCATTTACCCATAAATTCGACTGTAAAGAACTACTGCACTGGGTCATAATGAAATGTGTGATAGTGAAAAGTTCACAGAAAAAAAGTTGATATTAAAACATATATTTAGAGCATACCATCTAAAAATATTTGAAAACAAAAATACCTATCCACTCTGTTTTGGTTGTATCCGAAGACCGCTTTCCTCACGCTTGCTGTTAGGTTTCCAATTATTGAACTTTCGTGCTGGAATGGTATCCGAACATTCAACAATTTCTCGTCATTGCAGAGCGGTTCGTTTATGTTTCAATGCTTACCGTTACCGGGATAGTTTCTACATACACTTCCGCGATGCTGTCTTCTTGTAG
Organism: Aedes japonicus; assembly: GCA_034211315.2. Classification (NCBI taxonomy): domain Eukaryota; kingdom Metazoa; phylum Arthropoda; class Insecta; order Diptera; family Culicidae; genus Aedes; species Aedes japonicus. The sequence goes on from JASCZW010003796.1 coordinate 2,478, forward strand.
AGGATCCCGCGAAGGATCTGAACCATAATCCGGCGACAACGCAACTTTGCTGGCTACCACATACAGCAACTTCCTCCTGATCCGGATGTAATGAAAATATTGTTGTGGATGCGGCTGCAAGAAACGACCAATATTCAAGATATATTTTGATTTATATAACCTTATTTTGAAGAAACTTACCGGAGGAGCAAATCGAACGCAGAATTATTAATTCCTTCCGACATTGTTGGAACGGTATTTTGTACTTTCTCCAATCGAACGACCGAAGTACGGATTTGCTTTGTTATGTTTGTTCTGACACTTCAGACGTTTAGCGCGACAGGTAAACCGATCGTCTTATCAAACAGTAGAGCATCGCTATTGCGAAATCAGACATCGGACGTTTAGTTGATTTTCAATTTTCGTAATATTATGAAAACATATCAAAATGCGTGTTTTAACATAATGTCGATAAGTGCAATAGCAATAGTGTGCATTAATTAATTCAATTTGTTTACATTTGTTACATAGGACCTTTTGAAAAGTTACGCGAGAATTGTTTACGTTTGTCAGTTATCCCTTCAAAAAAATCTTCGTAGATTTCAGTCGTTAGATGTCCAAAATTGTGAAAATCATGTGAACTATTGTGCATCTATATGTGGTTGACAGCAACGCAGAGCCCCTGCTTAATGAGTTTTTCCGAATTAGTACGAACTGTCTGCTAACCCAAGTAACCACAAGCATTATATTATTGCATTTATTCAACCCAAAATCAACATCAATAATGCGGGATCGCATCAATTCAACAGGTGTCAAGTAATGAAGCTTTAGACAAAGGGCAGCTCATTATCGTGAGTAATTTCAGATTTGCTTTTTGGGTATCTCGAGTAACTCACGTTGCTCAGCAAGCGAGCACTGTCATTTGTTGCCTCTCTGTTTTTGCGCAAACGCTGTCAAACAACCCGCACGCTAATACATGAGCTCTCGTGTGTGCACAATTTGATGAAAACAATTTTCAATGTTTTTAATTTTCTCTTTTTAACGGATTTTGAAAATAACCTATATTCGCTCAACCTACACATCCTATGTGTTCGTAAAATTTGGTATCATATTTACTTTATTCATTTTAACCTTCGGCTTTTTTTAGAAGTTATTTTAATGTCTCCAATTAAGTCAAACTTTGAATAAACCCATCAGTTCAGGTCAAGCCGATCTACCCTTTGCTGTTGCAGCATCAATCTGCCAGACAATCAGACTACAACGGGTGCTGTGGAACAGGGGCAAGAAAAGAAACAAACGCCCGCATTACCACAAACCATTCCTGGATCATTTACCTTATTGTTGACGACCGTTTCCGTTATTATTACAACATTTACCCTTATAGATGACAACTATAAACTTACTATCTCCTATATAGTTTTAACAATATGTCAGATGGTAAAAGGCCAAATAACAATATGCTGAATAGGCGGTTAAGTTAGGTTACCATAAAAAATGGCAATTTTCACAATATTACACAATGGCAAAATTTTTGCTGTACTCTATGCCAAAAAGTTGGTATATAATCCAGACGAAGTGCAGACAATATAAAACCTTTCAATGACAATATGGCAGATGTTAACCATATGTGTTAATGTAGAGGTTGTATCAAGGGGCGTCTCACATGAATTCGATCAAATATATTTAATGAAGATTACTCGAATTATTCGAAGTTACTGCATCAACTTCAATTCGTTGCACATTATTGCACAGAACATGCGACGCAGTAGTCGTGTTTAGCAACGACTCGGCTTTCAGCAACGTCAGACGTTGACGTTTCCCAACAGTAACCAACCATATAAGCATTTCAATTTTTATGTTGTAGATTTTTCTATCATTATCCTTTACCGCAAATGTGTGCTTGAAAGTGTGTGCTTTTAAGTTTTAAAGTGCCACTGAAATTAAGGAATAATCGGGAAGCTAAATAAACCTTTCGAGCTGGTAGTTGCACTCGGTTATTGCCATGAAAGTTAATGGAAACTGTTTCAGAAAATACTTCTTCCGCTTCGAATTTCGTCCTGCATGGGAATATAAAGTCGTCGCTATGAGTCGAATCTAAATCAGGTTCGGAAATCAATTCCGCTGAGTTCCGTTGATTTGTGGTTAATTGCGGTGGTTCATTTAGCTTATCGACGAGCTCGATTCTTGTAGTCACAAATACGAACGCAGAATTTCGGGTTTCAGTTGGGTTTGCGCTTGAAACTCCAGTGTCGTCACTATGAGACGCATCTCACTCAGGATCAGATTTTTTTCCGCCGTATCTAGTTGGACAACTGTGGCTGGTTGATTTGATATTTCTGGTTGTAATTCGTCCATCTAATCGAAAGTGGTACCGATGCTGACAAACTCGAATTCATTATTTCGGAGGTTTGTCCCATCGAAGAATTGTTGTTCGTCCACAGGTATTCCCAGCCGCGGCAACATCATCGCGTAATTGCCGTTTCGTTGCGAGCAAATAAACAAAACAATGAAATTGACCGTGCTACTAGATCGATCGAAAATTGCAAATCGAGGAAATCGAGATTATTCACTTTGATGTGATGCAGTCTGATTCAAATTTGCTGCGCTCGATATCAGTGAGACATCCCTTGGGTTGTATATTGAAAATGAGATAAAATTATTCGATAACAATAACATAAAATGTGATAATATATCTTACATTCGTACTAAAATTTCGACTATTTAGCAAATTGTTTTTCGTTATGCGGGCGAGTTCAGCCGGTAGCACTCCGACTCAATTTTCAATCTTCTTAGAATCGATGCTTACCAAAACATACCGTTATCATAACTGATCATTTGACTTCAGTGAAGTCACTCGTATCACATATTGAATATTCCTAGAACCCTAATAATTGTGGAATAGGGCTCGTCATTGTTCCATTTTCCATTTCCACCAGCGGAATATCCACTATTTTTTCAAACAAATTTGAAGTCGAACTTGTTGAAACCTTGGTAACCGATAAGTACCGATGAAGATTGATTCAATTTTAAGCAATGTTGAGTTACTCGCGAGTTTCTCGGTGCATCAAAGCAACTCAGAGTAGAGCTGTCTCACCCCTAGGCTTTAGATTAGCTTTAAAATGTATTGATGCATTACCAATGCAATAAAGCTACTGTAGCAATGTCTTATGGCATTACAAAAGATATAGCATTAGTTCGATCTTAGTGGGGCCCTATTCAGCTTTAATCCAACTTCAATGAAGCACTAGATGTTATACATATGCCCTATATATGCACGCAATTACAGCCTCGTGGATACTTGGCTACATTTATGAGTGCCCATCTTCTTGACTAGTTTGGGAAGTTTATACTCAAATTTGGTTGTTCATAAATAGCGTGTTAGAGTATTCGTGTTATACGTTTGGCCGATGAGGTATATCGTAACGTAACGGTCTCGTTATAACGTTCACGCTATTTCTAAACAACCCAAATTTGAGTACAATTTACTCAAATTCGTCGGAAGTATTGCTACTCAAAAGTCAGTAAAGATTGTTTAGAAATAGCGTGTAGTGCGTTTTGGACGAAAACATAACAAACTATTTTTATACGACAATGGACACGATAGTGTACGTGCGTTAAACGTTACTGCGCAAAGCTAAGCTGGAGAATAAAATATTTTGCTAATTACTTCTCATTTTGTGTCACCGCGCTGCAGCAATGATGTTCATTGAAGTCATTGTCATGTGTACCGTGGTGTGCAGGTTGTGATGTAACGGTATGATTTGTGTACGCTTGTTGTATTTTCATTGTAATATAATAACAATATTACAGATGTTGCTTCTCAAAAAGTACTGTTCAATCATGTTCCATGCGTGAAGTCTTACATTGAAAATTAAAATTTCTATAATCTAAGCTAATAACAATTATTTCACAAGGTGCCGGTAAAGTTGTTTTGCTGCTGTTTTCTGTGCTAAGACAACGAGCAGTGTTGAAAACCAACGATGAGTGACGTAGATCCAGTGGAACAAATGCTGCTAAAGACCGGCTGCATCAATCTTCACTACAAAGTTCAGGTTAGTTTTGCTGTCATGAGTATTTATCACCATAATTGAAACGTTCTCAAATTGAAGGAGTGCATAGCAGAAACCGGCGATTGGCGGAAGTGCCAGGACGTTGTCAAGGAGTTCAAAACCTGCATGCAAGACTATACGGAAAAGCAGCGGCAAAAGTACGAAAAATGAATATCCTAAGGACGATTGCATCCTCCGTTGCAGGGCAAACGAAAATGGTTCTAGTCGTGCGTTCAGATTTAGGTTTAAAAAAAGGAAAAATCGCCTCTCAATGTGCTCATGCGGCCATACTGTGTTACACAAAAACTGCCCAGGTTAATAAGAAGAAACTGAATATGTGGTTAGGACAAGGACAGCCGAAGATAGTAGTTAAGGTAGACGATTTGCAAGAGATGGAGAAAATAGCAAAATTTGCCGGGGAAAAGAACGTGGTGGCGGAGTTCGTCAGGGACGCTGGCAGGACCCAAGTTAGCAGTGGAACGGTAACTGTTTTGGGTTTGGGGCCGGATTCCAGTGAAGTCATAGATACGTTAGTGGGGCATTTGAAGTTGTTATAGGAATGCTGAGTCAATAAACGGTTAGTACTTTTTATGTTTGATGAAAGAACGAAAGATGGTGTTCTTTTCTTACTTATTGGTAGTTCAAACTTTTTACTTAGCTCAATTAGCTTACCACCGATTCTTAATTTAGTATACTGGATGTACTTCCACTGTTATTGGTGATGGTTCGACGAGTGTGGTAGACCGGTGGTGGGGATCATAATTAATTATGATTCATACTGTTACTTCGCCATAAATGTCTTGAAACAACCACTATCACATTTTGTGATCGACTCGAACAGCATCCATAATGTTGATAGAAATCGGTTAAAATTAGCTCTCAATCGTTAATATAAATTAGCTTTCCAATTTCAGCACATTTTATGATTGGCCCAAAAAGCGAGTCCTTGCTGTTAACTAATGTCGAAAAATAATTTCAACGAACCCTGACCTATTGGCAAAACATCGCAGAGGTTTGATGTCGATTTTGATCATTATAATACGGAATCATTGAAACTTTAGTTCCTTAATTATCGAGATTTTCAGCCCTGGGCTGGTTCATCTCCCGTCGTATTCACTTTAATACTTTTTAAGGTATTTTTGTTACTTATTCGGGGGTGAGATTCGAACTCGTGACTTTGTCGTGAGAGGTATGGATATCATTGAAACTTGATACGATGATAATGGACGACCAAACCAAGCCCCATTCAATTGACTCATTGTACAGTTTCACTTATTCTGATTAGTCTATTAGAAATAGTGAAAATTTTCTTATCAATCACGGGGTTTTCAACCATTTGATTTGTGCAGTAAGCCTAAGCTAAGCTGAATGTACTTCCACAAGTCTTACTGTCACGCATTGTCCTGATCAATGCATTTAAATCCGGTAAGTTCGGATGCAAAATCATTTCCCTGAAAAGTTTCACTTGCTGTCTTGAAGTTCACTCTTAAACAAACTATCGCATGATCGTCTGCTGCATGAGCACTGAGTTTTTCTATAAAGTTATGACATTAGAGAAGTGGTTGTAGTTCAGCTTCTTCCACAATATCCAGGGTTTCTGTTACACATCACAATAGAAAAGTGAAAGAAACTTCAGAATCATCACGAACCCAAATATGAAAAAAATTACGTGGAAAAGAATTATCTTGAGCTTCCTAATGATTCGGCAGGTTCCGAGATGAGCGGATTTCGTATATTAACTCTATAGCCACAATCACTTGTACTAACTTGTAGTCTCCGGTAAGTTAGGAAAATCTAAACGAACACTTTAGAGCCTGTTCATAATATAGAAACTCAAGTAATAGACCGGACAACGTGCCGCCATGTTGTATCCAAAACGAACATTTCCTCGCATTTCTCATACGATTTGACAGTTGTTTTGGATACATCAACTGTGCCAGACTCACGTTGTCCGGTCTATTACTTGAGTGTCTATAGTTCATAAGCCACGTAGACTCATTTTTGAAAATCGTGGCTCGTGGTTCGTGGCTTCAATAAACTTTCTCAGCGAACACGAATATATAGATATATAGATATATAGATGTCAGTAATATGATTTGAACAGAAATACACACAGTAGCAAAAAAAAGCCGAGCAAAATTTTGCCTCCAAATAACGCCAGGTTCAACCTTCTGTAAAATTTCATGTTGATAAAATTTATAAACTTGAAGTTATCGTAACATAGGGTATGTGTCCCTTGACTCAGCCTATTATGCAACCAGTGATCACATTTTTCATTATAACTCATAAAGTTTTTAAGCTGTGAGCGAGATTCAAATAGTTTTACACTTGCAAAGATAAGTTTGATCAAACATTTGGAAACATGTTTCATTAAAAGTTACACAACTATTTTTATAATGCCATAAACTTTCGAGGGATGTGGCTTTAATGTCGGTCTTTAAGCGCCAAATTGGGTCTATTCGTGGATGCAACTTCGTCCCATTCGATGGATTTATTACTAAATGCAGTCTTTGTACGGTTTTTTTTTCTAATTTTATGAATTAAGGCATTGTAAGCTGTACTAGATTTACTTAATACAACATTTCACAACACAAACTAAAGTAAAACTGCCTCGAAACCCTTAAATGATGTTCATATATGATTCATCAGCTATTCAATAATGAAAACATTATAATTCACTGTACAATGATTTTGTCTCTTCGATTTGTGTTTAGATAGTCACTTGAATATAAACAACCGCAAATTCATGCATTTTCACTTGAAATTTTACCAATAACAACCGTTTTACTACGTTATTGATGCAACAGGCTATAGTTGGGAACATACAAAAAAATATGTCCCCAACATTGGGTCTACGATTTTCTTGTAAAATCATCGTTATTTTAGCTATTTCAACAGTTAGTTTGTAACGTCTAACTATTTTCTGTACATCCAGACTGCATTACTTGCTTTATCGCTTCAATTAAGCCAAATTTAGATTACTTGAAGATCGTGTATATCATCTGTTCAGCTTAACCAGTCAAATCATGATGCCCCAAAAGTTGAAGAAATCGAAAATTACGCGGAAGTTAACAACTATAAGATGATTAATATTGTTTCAATTGCTTTGGATTACATCGGTCATGCTAATAGCAACATGATTTTGTTGATTATCGCTAAACTAATGACACATTTGGAACATAGACCGAATGAAGGAGCTAGGCTAACATTACATCCCCTTACTTTATATGAACAAAGTCATTTTTGGTCAAAGCAATTTCAAAAATCCGTATTTCTGTGAAAAATTTAGGTAGCGTATTAAAAATTCCTTCATAGCGAGTAGTACAGAAAATAATGTGGTCAAAATTTGAACTGTTTCCACAAAGTGGTTTGGACTACAGCTGGCATCAAAGTTGACGCACCAACGTGAGTATTTCCCATTTTCACCCAATATTGGCCTTGCTGGAATATCGGTGCAAAAAAAAGCCGAGGTGAATTCATCTTATTAATACACATGATTTTTTTTTTCCGTCGGCCTATTTCCTCACATGGTGACAATCACCGACGCCAGGGAGACGACTCCACCACCTGGACCCTACCTAACGACTCATGACTATGAACCGGGACCAACGGCTTTACTTCCCTTCCGAAGGAAGACGTGACCAAGATTTTTCGCCTCAGAAAAACCACCGACGTCGACTGGGATTGAACCCAGACCCACTGGGGTGCCAGTAGCAGTCACGCTTACCACTACACCACCGACGCCGGCAATACACATGATTTGTAACGCGTGAAATATCCCAAATATCTAGTGTAACCCACGAAGAACTTTAGAAATATGGCATTCAGTATATATTGGTTTGTGAAAACCACGAAATTTTGGTCATATGAGGTCTATAACTTGGTGGAATCAGGGGTGAGCGACACGTTACCAAGCTAGGTGCGGCCATAGATGGGCCAGGACTCATGCGGGCCATGGATAGGATGCGGGAAACCCTTCCTAAGGTGATGGAGGTGTCTGAGCAATTGGACGCGATTATCGACTTCACGTCGACGCGTAACAATATTGCAAAGGACCTCAAATTGAGCCTTCTGAGGCTACGCATGACAGTGCAGGCTGCATGCAAGGAGAGGGAAGAGCTGGAGGCCAAGCTCCTAGGTGAGCAAAGTGCCAAAGAGTTGGCAAGGCTAGCAGCTACGGAAAGGGCAAGGGACATAGCCTCGAAGCATACACAGACGGATGCAGCCGTCTCTGTCGGAGAGTCCACCCTATCCATGGGGGCAGGGACCTCCAAGCGGGCTAGGCAGTCCCCGGGCGAAACGGTACCTGGCGCTTCAAAGAAGCGTATCGTGTCGGATGCCCCAGGAGGGAAACAAACCTATGCGAACTTGGCGGCGGGGTCCGAGGGTCCATCCTCGCGACCAGCTTCGGCTGCCCGTAAAGAGAGAGGCCTCGGTGCCAAGCCCAGCGCGAAAGGCGCGACACCCAGCTCGAGAGTTGTCTGAAGCGCCGAAGGGGGCCCGAACGGCAGGGCCCCAACGACAACAGCTATAACCAGCACGGAAGCAGACGCTAGTGCTAGGAGGGGGACGAGTGACGACCCCAGGCGTGGCAGGGAAAGCCACTGGAACAAGGCCCGGAAAAAGGGAAGTAGGATGAAAAAAAAAAAGGATAAGCGACAGGTGGCCTGCAAGCGTAACCGTGGAGAGGCCCTCATCGTCAAGACTGACGCGTCTAAGTACTCGGAGGTCTTGAAAGCGATGCGCGGGGACGCTAAACTGGCAGGCTTAGGCGCCGACGTGCGGAGTATACGCCGTACCCGCATCGGAGAGATGCTCTTGGAGCTTAAAAGGTGACAACGCTAAAGGGCCCAGCGTATAGAGACCTGGCAAGGCAGGCCTTAGGTGAAGGTGTGGAGGTGCGCGCCCTCGTCTCGCAGGTGATGATCCAGTGTAGGAACTTGGATGAGATCACCGAGGCAGACGAGATCTTCGGAACCAAGAAATGTTTCTATGGAGGTTTGATGCTCCTCCCCTCTCTGGAAGGAGTGGGCTCTCATGAAAATTAGACACAAATGTCAACCAAACATGATAATCATACCTACTCTTATGATAACTTATATGTAGGAGTTGTTGAGGCCGGAGAAGGTTCTTATGATGGTTCGAAGCTCCTTCCCCGCCTGGAAGAGAAGGACTTCCATACAAATGAAACACAAATTTCTGCAAAGCTCGAGTTCTTGGAATTGGAGTTCTTCAAATGGAACCAACTTTGGCATGTGGGGTTTTTGGGCAGGATTTTTTTTTCTTAGGTGGTTCGAGACGTCTTCCCTCTGGAGAGAGGGAAGGAGGGCTCTCAAACCAATGAAACAGACATTTGAACAAAACATCCATGCTACTAAAACACAAAATGTGTATTTCTCGGCTAAGAAGCATATTCTGATAGATGTTTGAACACCTTTTTAGTCAAGAATTGGTTGAGTTACTCTCAGTGCTACGTTATGCACAAGAAGTTAATCTTAGGCTATGCTAGAGAAAATTACGTACAAACTGACGGCTTCGTATGTCGTTGAAATGGTGGTTTCAACACAGAAAGCAAAACCGGTAGAAACAACCGGTCCAAGGGTTGAATTAATAACACAAACCTTTTTTTTTTTGTTGCATAAGTAACACACACAAGCAAACGAAAATATTTTAACCAGATTCATTCAGAACCATAAACGCGCCAATTTTTCATTCATTTAGTTGCATGCGTTGCAAGGCTCGCACTCGGGTTCAGCTAGTTTCAAATAAAAATCAAGACAAAGCCCGAAACTGAATGAAACATCCTGTCTGGTTAACGAAACATTCCACGGAACGAGTGAACTAGTCAACAGACTCAAGTTAAAAATTAAGATTAGTAATAAATGTATTATCCCTCGCTACATATCAAAAGCTTTTAAGGTGCGCATCGGCAATGGACGATTTACCTTGTCATCAAAACGAAGTTTTGCTGGAGAACTCAAATTTCAAGACAAACTCGCGGAACAACAAGCAAAATCTCATCTTGAAACGAGAGAGCAAGCTCTGAATTATAGTAACATCAGGCAAAACAGGTATTTTGGAAGATATCGTTGACAATTAATCATAAGGTAATAGATTATATTTGCAAATGACTGATGTATACTCTTCTCCCTACAGCCTTACATACCAACAATTATCCCGTCCTCCCCAATCCTGTGGGTAGTGATGCAATATCATTGCACACTTCTAATGTGCGCTAATAGTGTTTCCAGAAAAATTCAAATCCCCCATGGGAAGAAACGTTGCGTAGCCCATTCAACTATCCCCTGATGTATTATGTAAGGTTTGAGTTCTTGTATTCAAACTGGTGACCTGGCGCCTCGCCCCCTTATACGTCAATAAAATAAAATAAAATAAATACAATATTTTGGTCCTTTGGTTGAACAAGTTGAACGTGTTAGGAGATAGAAATTTGGTCCAGATTTTTCCCATCTACGGTTTGTAATTCTCTGCCATTGAAATAAGCAGAACAATTATCAAGAACTAGCAGGACCCTAATAGGCCGATTAAATTCTTCCAAAAATCTGGTGACGCGAAACACACATATTCCACAAAAAACCACTGTTTAAACAAAAATCTTGTCATCCAAGCACAAATAAAGAAAACATAATTATTACTACCATGAAAATGCAATCTATCCGCAAAGCGGAATACAATAATAAATAGATACATTACCTTACCTTACCTTACCAATCAGATTAAGGCCGGCGTGGCCTCTGCTGTACACGAAGTTGTCTCCATTCTATAGCTCTGTGAGCCTCTGTAGCCTGTGAGCTATTTGCTCCAAGCAGTTGACCATAATTCAGGTCTTATAAACAGGTCAATACTTGTTCACCGGCACCAACCAAATTTGAACAACTCATAAACGAAAATAAAGGAATGTATCATTTATATTATTATATTATTTATCCAGCATAACTTGAAGTTGAAGAAGTAATATTGATCAATCAAAATTACGAACACTTCGGAGGCTTTACCACCGAATTTAAACGACTTTTATTTTAATTGTAGTTTATTTAGCTGACTATTGATTTACACCACTATTCAACTAAATATAAGGTTTAATTGGCAAAGCTGGTTAAAAGCCGTTGCATAGGAGGCATAAACTGTATTTCAACTAATTGTTCAGTGGTTGAATAAAAGTCAATTAAGAAAACTGTGTAAAGCTTTTGTACTATTTTTCTTCAGCCTATAATTGGATCAGTTGAATAGTGATGTACATTAGGGAACGTTCATTAATTACGTCACGCAAAAATTGACTTTTTATAACCCCTCCCCCCTTGTCACGTTTTTTGTATGGACCTTTAAAATTTTTTGTATGGACCGTCACGTTTTCCCAAACCCCCTCCCCTTACTGCGTGACATAATTAATGGACCTTCCCTTACAGCTATTATTCAATCCAATATAAGGTTTTATTAGCTAGGCTATATAAACGATATTTAAACGGGTTTATAAACTGTTATTCATCTCTTTGTTGAACTGTTTAAATTAAGTTACATATAAATATTGTAAAAGCTTTTACTAAGCATGTTATTCAAACAAAATGAAACACATGAATTAAAGTTCATATTTCGATTGAGAACATGGTTATTTAGCTTATAGTTCAGCCAGATTTTTTATTTAGCTACGAAAGTCGTAATACAGCATTAATAAAGCATGTATGCTTATTTACGGCTTTCGTTTGTTTGATTAGGTATTCGGTCCTTGGCTGTCACTCGCCAGCCTCGCTGTCTGCGGAGGGTTCGCAGGTCGCCTTCTACTTGATCGATCCACCTTGCTCGTTGCGCGCCTGTTCTTCTTGTACCTGTCGGTTCGTTGTCGAGAACCATTTTAACCGGTATGTCGTCCGACATTCTTACGACATGTCCAGCCCATCGTAGTCGACCGATTTTTGCGATGTGTACGATGGGAGGTTCTCCCAGTAACTGGTGCAATTCGTGGTTCATTCACCTCCTCCACGTTCCGTCTTCCATCTGCACTCCACGACTTTGTGGTTCGGCGAACTTTGGTCGATCTTAGCGTCCTTCGGAGTCCAAAGTAGGCACGATTGCCAGATAATAAATAGATATAAATTACAAATTATCTCAATATTCAACGAATAAATAGGTTTCTATTTTAAAGAAATTATGTTTCAACCTGCTGCTCAAAGTAATATAAAAAAAAATTTCTTTCATGAAGTAATTGAAAAACGTAAAGATCTAACAAGTACTTAAAATCCGATGATACCGAAGTAGGCACTTGCTAGGAAAACGATTTCAAAAAACGCTCTACAAAACATCCACTGGCCACGAGGCACCACGAAAGGTCAAAACAAATTCAATCGTTCCACACTAAATCAACTCGTAATTCATATCACTTAGCGCCGCAGCAATCGAGGGACAACATTTGCATTTTAAAACTGAGTTGAGCCGTATCCGTTCGAAGTCATTAGTAGGTACCTAGAACGGTCGGGTGCAACTCGAAGCCAATTCACAAATGAGGCACACAGTCGACCCAAATGGTTGATTCTCTCTTTGGCTTTGGTTTCTGATCGTTGGATGCGCGTCTAGTGAACTTCATTGCCGGCAACGTGATTGGGACAAAAATACAACTTACTTTCGGATGCCTGATCGCATGAACACAATGCAATCTAGCATCCACTGGATAGCGAATGGAATGGAAGTGTGTGAGTGTAGGGTTCTTTTTTGTTGTTCTGGGCGATTCTTTATTATGTTGCTTTGGCTTTGGGATTTGTAATTTTATGGGAGAGAACTACACGGCAAAAAAGAAAAAGGAATATCGCATCAAAGAAGAGTGGAAAATGCGGTGTAATTCGAAAAGCGAATGTTAACAAAATAGAAACGATGTGATATTACCTATCATGTTTGTGTAATTTCCGTTTGTTTAGTTTACATTACATTCATGGGTGCTTTGAGATATGTATTGCGTTTATGCTTTCTAAGACTTTTTTGATGTGTAAAACAAAGCTATGCAACCGGTGCAGGAAGTGAGGCTACATAAATTCTAACATAACTACATAGAAATCATCTAAAAGCATGTCTGAAAATCTCTAAAATATGTGTGATGGAATGTCAGGCTTATCAGTGATGACATTACCCAACATCCTGACATTGCGGAGCGAGAGCTTATGATTGTCAGTTTTTAATTTTGTAATAAACCAAATCACGTAAAAGCTCACAAAGCTACATGCAATTTGACATGCGATGGATTCATTCATTACGTTGTTCTAGACTTCGTCGCACATTGTCGCTCTCTCGTCTATCACACTACAGTCACCACCACCGTTCGTATATTGATTCGAACACGACAAATGTGAGATACGGTTTGGTGTGCGACACATAAAAAAAACTGCGCATTCGACTCATATAGAAGAGATAGGCCGGAAGAAGAGAGAGTTGCGCTTCAGTCTTGGAGTAGAATTGGTCCGGAACGGTTCAGTCCTAACGTCAGTGGCAATCGGGTGGTAACTTTGAACGGGAGAACATAGTGCGTTCTAAACGATTGAGTGCAACATCATCGAGTGCAAAGATTTGCTGAATGATTGTGTGTGCGCTGAAGTGATAATTATCAACTAAGTGCTGTTCGAAGCCATCTGGTCGAAGTTGATAGCGTAACTTGTGAGTGAGATGTGATAAAGCCAAGTCGCAGTACAGAAAAGAAAATTCTTCAAAGTGAGTGCATAGATCGGTCATTTCCCTGATACATGACCTATCTTAAGTTTAATTATATAGTCCCCTTGCGTATTCTGCGACCATCATCGTCAGTCAGCCAAACCGGCATCGTAAAGCGAACAATTGATGGCCTGTTGTATGTGAGATGAATGTATGACAGCCACCGATCTGTGAATAATATTGTTCTCATTGATTTTTTTTTCCTTCTAATTATTATGTGGGTCGAAATATTACTCATATGGGCGTAGCGCTCTTCATCTCCCATTGAATCCTTTGAGAAGAATAGCTTTATCCCACAAGGGTGCCTACTACAGAATAAACAAATTTAACACCATGATCATTTACGAAGATCGCAGGGTACGTTTCGCTTATTGTCGTTGGATTTATACCAATCAAGGATAAATATTCATCCAATAGGAAAACTGGGGGGATTCTACGTCGTCGATGTCGTTCGTTTGTCGAGCGCTGAGTTGTCTTCGAAACCCAACACGCGCGTGCTCGGTGCCTATGGAATATGCTGGGTTGTGGATGTGAGTTCGCTGCTCTACTGTGGTGTCGCACTAAATTCTGCCCATTCCGCTATTATACTAGTTCAATCAAGTTGATTTACAAGGAGTGTGGAAGCGTTTGAAGGTCGCTTACTGGTGCCGGCGAGCGTTCGTGTCATATTTAGATATGTGTGTGCTTGAAACAATAGGAATGGTAAAGTAGATAAACTGAGTAAAACCAAAACGGGGCATTTGTGACATTTGCATAATTATTAGATTTTACTGAGATATATTAGTGACTACCGAGGAGTAGTTTGTTCTGTGTTTAACTTTCGTTGGTTCAAATTCAAATTAGTGTAGAAATTCATACGTTGTGTAGAGTTGATAAGCAAGTTTTAACATTAGTGTGCTAAATAATCTATTTTTTTCAGCTCGTCTTCAAACTGTCTGCCTGCAGTCCATGTTATGGCATTGGATGGCATTGGTTGTAGCTCTATAAGCCTTATTAACTGTTCTAAATTTTTTTTTTTTCAAAAAATATGTTCTTTCGCTGCTTATGGAATGACTTTTTTTTTAATTTTAAACCCCGACCATTCTGTTTTGATAATAAATCCTAGCATTTCCCTTGAATAGTATTTCTAAACCGGAAATTATATGTGAAGAAAAACTAATAATTATTTATTTTAATCACATGGCATAACGTCACAATACCATAACATAGCCTGATACAAAATATCCCTCCATAATCCTCCATAGCCTGATACAAAATATCCCTCCGATTCGTGGCTGCTCCTCTCCAATCCCTTGGGCACTTTGTTCCCCCTAGGTCTTGCTCCACTTGGTCTGACCATCGTGCTTGTTGCGCCCCACGTCGTCTTCTACCAACCGGATTCCCGTCGAACACCATTTTTGCAGGATAGTTGCCTGGCATTCTCGCTACATGTCCTGCCCAGCGTACCCTTCCAGCTTTTGCCACCTTATGAATACTGGGTTTGCCGGCGAGTTGCGTGAGCTCATGGTTCATCCTTCGCCTCCATAGTCCGTTTTCCTGTACTCCACCAAAGATGGTTCTTATCACCCGTCGCTCAAAAACTCCGAGTGCTCGCAGGTCCTCTTCAAGCATTGTCCACGTCTCATGCCCGTAGGTTCTCTTATTAGCGTTTTGTACAGGATGCACTTCGTACGGAGGCTAAGTCTGTTTGACCGTAGTTTCTTGTGGAGCCCATAGTAGGTACAACTTACACTGATAATCCACCTCCGGATCTCACGGCTGTTATCGTTGTTCGCAGTAACCAGTGAGCCGAGATAGACAAATTCATCTACTACCTCGAACTCATCGCCGTCGATCGTTACACTGCTGCCCAGTCGGGTCCTGTCGTGCTCGGTTCCGCCTGCCAGCATGTACTTCGTTTTGGACGTATTTATCTTCAACTCAATCTTCTCTGCTTCGCGCTTTAGTCTGGTGTACTGCTCTGCCACCGCCTCAAATGTTCTGCCGACAATATCCACGTCATCGGCAAAGCAGATAAATTGACCGGATCTGTTGAAAATCGTGCCTCGCATGTTAAACGCCGCTCGTCGCATAACAAGAGCAATATTGAACAGGAGGCAAGAGAGACCATCACCTTGACGAAACCCCCTGCGGGATTCGTATGAACCCGATAATCCACCCGGTATCCTCAAACAGTACTGGGTTCCATCTACGTAGTCTTGATAAGTCGGGTCAGCTTCCCCGGAAAACTGTTCTCGTCCATGATCTTCGAAAACATAATAATATTTGATGTAAAATCAAAGAGAATTTGATTTAAGTTTGGCAGCATTTCAACAAACCAGTATAATTGTTTCTCATATTTATGTATTTTCAAATAGAAAAGAAATCTTGTGAGCAACACCTCGTTCTAACATAAGCTGTTGAATGCATCACGTTTGTTTAATTCAATATAACTAGCTGAACTCGGTGCCAGCGCGTCTACACGCTTGCAATTGAATTAATGAAACTTTAATAGAACTGACGCGTTTGTGGTTGTTTCACAAAATTTTTTTTCTTGACTAAGAAGGCGCTCAAACTTCTATCCGAACATGCTTTTACCCAAGAAATACAAATTTGGTTGTTTTAGTTTGTGTTTAGTTAAGGATAACTCTCATGTTTGGTTGAAATTTGTTTTTCATTTGTATGAGGGCCCCCTCTTCCAGGGAGGGGAGGGGTTTCAAACGATCATAAGAACCTTCCTCAGCCCCAAAAATCCCTGCATACAAATTTTAACGCCGATCGGTGCTGTAGTTTCCGGCTACATAAGGGTCAGACAGACAGACAAAAATTCATTTTTATTTATATCGAAATCTCGTCTTAAAAATCCCAGCATGCCAAATTTGGTTCCATTTGCTTGATTAGTTCTATAGTTATGCAAAAAACTGGGTTTCATTTGTATGGGAGCCCCCTTTCCAGACGGCGAAGGGGTCTCAACCATTAGTTCTTGAGTTATGCTGAAATTTCCGTTTCATTTGTATGAAAGCCCCCCTTTCAGAGATGAGAGGGGTCTCAAGCCACCTTAGAAACATTTATTGCAATATAAAACCTCCACATGCCGAATATGGTTCGATTTTAATGAATAGTTCTCGAGTTTTGCAGAAATTTCTGTTTCATTTGTATGGGTGCCCTCCTTTGGAGAATGGAGAGGGGTTTCGAATTGCACCCTAACTGAGACAAAATATTAGTCATCGCGCACTGTTCCTAGTGAACATAAAGTGAACACAAATTTGCCTTCATGAATCTCTTGTGCAAGGTGAATCAACTTGTTTTGTGTTGCATTACTCTCATCATTCATTCGTTCCAGAAAGCAGTGAATGTACATAAGCGCAACCAACTCATTCAATGTCAACGTTCTACTGTGAGGAAGAAAGAACAGTCATTCATTTGGAGAATCAATGAAGTATGAAAATATTAGCACTTCTCGAATCGATCCTGTAAATGCCTTATCTCGATTTCGAACCACAAATTCTAGCGATTCCGGTCATTGCTCCGCCTTTTGGCTTCCGTTGCTTTCAGCCATGTTCGGGAATATTTGAAAATAAAAATCCTGTGGCAGAAAAAATCACTCACGAACGCGAAAATGAATGACTGGTTACCAGAACATTCAGTCAAGCAACCAAAATTTCTTGACGCTTGAATAATCAGGTATGTCAGACAGATATGGTAGACAGACAGACAGACAGACAGACAGACAGACAGACAGGCAGGCAGACAGACAGACAGACAGACAGACAGACAGACAGACAGGCAGACAGACAGACAGACAGACAGACAGACAGACAGACAGACAGACAGACAGACAGACAAATTTTTTTTACATACATAGATTTTTTTACATACATAGATTTTTTTACATACATTGATTTTTTTATAGTATTTTGTTTGTTAATTTCATATACCAAAAGCTAAATTGAAAACTTTTAAATTTAAGCCAAATTTTGGATTTGATGTTTTGAACTACTTTGCCGAAGACTTTAACTTTTTGTCTTATCAGATTCACGAGATAGAACAATTTGATATCAATATTAGGTCTGTCAAATATACCACAAATGTTGAAGGTTGTACCATAAACGTAGTAAATTTGATTGAAATTTCATGGTAGTTTTAAAGATAGGCATAGTCAGGTAAAATGGTAGTTTTTACTTCAAGGTTTTTTTTTACTGTGTAGAATATACAAGAGATGAGCATTTCTAGGATTTTTTTTCAAAAGGGCGAATCTAACAATGAGAGCCGCTCTCCTCTCTCGCTCTCTTTCATTTATTACAGCGCCATTATAAATCTTTTGAGGGATTCTTTAGTACAGATAGAAACACAACAATGCTGGCATACTCTACAAATAGTTGAATGAAAAACGTAACGCTGAATGGAATATGAATGAAAGAGAAAGTAATCAAAGAGAGTCTCTCAATTGCAGATTCGCCCCAATGAAAAAAAAACCCTAGATTTGTCACTTCTTTGTCAACACTATATCACCGGATCCAAAATACGGTTGTTGTTGTATACATTTCTTTTTATTGCATTAACGAAAAAGGCAAGCATTACGTTTGAAATGGACGTAAATTTGTTTTTGCACTCGTGCACTTTGGGAATGGACGCATACAATCACGCACTCTTAGATAATTGGGACTTACATTGGAGATTTTTCCTTCTCTCATTCTTGTGAAATTCTATCGACCCTATCTTTTTGAAGATGGAACATAGGTTTTCTTTGAATTATCATGAGAGATTTATCCTTCTTTTAATCAAGAACAGTTATTTTTTATTTCAAAACTTTAAATCCGCTAACCTGCCTTTTTGAAGTTTTTTTTATATCTTTGAAATTAGAACAGAAAGCGATACCAAGCCAACAGAAAAAAATGAATGATTCACTCTTTCAGTTTAGTGGCCCGTTCGGCCAAACGGTATTCGCCCGAAGATCATTTGCTCTAATTGCGTTCTGCCTAATAGCAGTCGGCTTGAGGCATTTGACCTAATGACCCATTACCGGTTAATGGGGGGTATAAGTTAGAATGACCAAATTGTTTAATTTATTTTCTTTGAACAAAAAGTTAGTAAATTTCCCGTAGAATACGTTCCTGAAACCCTGTTTTCGAAATTCGAGTTCCAAGTGTTTCTTTTCATCGTTTTTCGAAGACGCCTTTTTCGTGCGCAGCAGGTATAAAGAGTCCTCCCTTAGCTCAGTCAGTAAAGGCGCAGCTACCAAGCAACACCATGCTGGAGGTGGCTGGGTTCGATTCCCGGTCTGGTCTAGGAATTTTTCGTTAAGGAAAATTTCTCGACTCCCTGGGCATAGCGTATGATTGTACTTGCCACACAATCATACTAATGCAAAAATGGTACCTGGCATCGAAAGCTCTCAATTAATAACTGTGGAAATGCATCTAGAACACTAAGTTGAGAGCAAGCAACAAGCTAATTGTGAAAGCAATAAGCTTCAAATGCTAAAGAACAAGAAGAAGGTATAAAGAGTCGCTTGACACTTGACCGAGAAGACCTATTTTCGACGCGTTTTTCTCAAAACAGAATTTTCGGAGTTTATGCCGGTGATAACTCAAAAACTAATTATTCGAATTAGATGAAACTTATAGGATTTCTTTATTATAGTATTACCTTCTATATGAATTAAAAAGTTATTGTAATATTGTATTATTAATTATGGAAAAATGTGATAAAACGGCGGAAAAAATGTGGATTTTTCAAAAAGTTACAAACTCGATCCGAGTTACAAACTTATCCGAGGCCCAGAGGGCTAGAGTGTCATATACCATTCGACTCAGCTCGATGAACTGAGCACATGTTGTATGTGTGCGCGCGCGCGTGTGTGTGTGTGTGTTTTACAAATAATGTCACATCGGTTTCGTAGTCATTTGTGAACCGATTTCAGTTCTGTTGACGGCAAATGCAAGCTAGAACATTCCCATAGAACGCTATGGATTTTTTTTTCATTCGGAAATTTCGTTACGAAGATATGAACGAAACAGTACTCGACGGCCTATTGTAATAGTAATCAAACAATTAAGTCTTCGATTACATACTGAACTATTTGTGTACCGATTTTAGTTTTGTTAGCGCCAAATTGAAGTTATAAAATCTTCAAATTACTGGTCAAAATTTCATTATGATTGGATAATCTTTCATGGAGATATGACCAAAACAATACCTGAGTGAACATAATTGTGAGATGAAAATATACTCGCTGCTGTTCAAAACCAAACAAGACCAATCACACCAATCGATTCCGCATTTGCATGCATGCATTCTCTTGTGTAGCATCTCGTGCGTTGTACAGCACATACAGTGGACTAGCCACAATATGCGACTCTATAGAATTAGAGCAGGAGCGATTGGTTCGAGTGGTCCGCTTTAGAACTGCAACGAGTTGGTTCGAATATTACACAAAGTGTCATTTACTATAACCACTCAATTTTTAATGAAAATGTATTTATTAAGCATCTTGAATCTATATCAATAATCAAAATTGACGCTTAGGACTGTCTAATTATTTATTCTTTCGACTGAACATATTAAGTTTCTAATATTCATGTAATTTCTTCTTCTATATATCTAGCATAAATAGGTCGTTAGACACTTTTAATTTCAATATTTTAATCACATCGATGAACAATACGTTCAGGATTGAAAAATAGCTCATTTTATAAGCTGAATTTTAACATATCGATCATTCCTGGATCTTGCTGGAATTTCTGATGAAAAAATGTATCCATATTGGCCACATTCGAGTTCGTAATTCTGGAGAAGTGTAAGAAGGGTTCAGTCTCAACATCGGTGGATTAATTCGGTTTTTTTTTTAATTTATCTAACTGTGACTAACTGTAAATGTAATTAATGTATTTTTTTTTGGGTTAGCAGGTTTCAGATCAAAACTGCGACCAGGAGAGCCGGCACAGGCAAAATACAACGACCTTTTCAATGCACAGACTATTTTTGTATACTACATGGATTCACTTATAATTGTGAAAAAGTTTCAATCGATTTGAGTAAAAACAGTCCCTTGAATTTTTTTTTTCAAAGATGAGTTTTTTTCTCGTCCTAATTGTATATCCTCCCTTAAATTAGCAACAACACAACAACTATGGAGGTGTTTTATTGAAAAATAACGTAAGCAGGAAGGCGGTTGTATTTGATTGTTTCCATATATGACAGCAGCCTCAGATGATTTTTTTATAAGCATGAGCAGTTCATTACGCGTAAAAGGTACGCTTGTCAAAAAAAAAAATTAAAAATTTCAATGTTTCTATTTTTCAATTTGAGTGAGAGCAATTAAAATAACAAACTGATATCAAATAAATAACAAGTTTTGTTATCTCAGATATAATTTTGAACTCACCTGTTATCGCATAACAAATTTAGTTATCAACACTGACTATTTTTGTTATCATCTGTTATCAAAAGACGATTTTTCACGAACGTTACTGAATTCTACCAGCATGCTGACGAATGCTCAATATGACCAGCATGTTTAAGATATAAAATTGAGAAAAGCACTACTTCAGCTATTAGCGTATGCATTTGATATCATGTTGATAAAATAATTTGAAATTATCTCAAGATATTTTTTCTTATCACATAATTTGTTATCAAAATCAACTCGATGATAATAAAACGAGTTAATATTGTTACATCCAGCAAATATTAATTTGTAATATGTTTTGTTATTTTTGCTGTTTATTCAGTCTAAATGATAACATAATAAGTGCTCAAATACTGAAGATCTGATATTACAACTTGTTATCAATTTGGTATAAACCTTTGCTCGGGAGACCTTTCTTATTCTGTCTCTCAACTGCTTTTTGGCAACACAAGTGTTGGGTTATTTTTACAGAATATTTTGGGGGCTGTTTGTTGTAAGTTTTGGTTTAGGGGTCGTTCATAAGGCTTGGGAATCAGGGGGGCAATCATTAAGGATTTCGCTGTAGCTCACATGGATTTCAGTATCAATGTGATGAATATATGGTAAGGAGGAATATATCAATCTGTTCTTCACTGATATAGTCTTTCTTTTTATTCTCCAGTACGCGGAGTAACGATCTATGATGATGTTGTTTGAGAACGAAATAATTTCTCATCACCATGAGGCTCTAGGAGTAGACAGCACTTTTATTTTGCTAGAACAAAGTTGTTAAGAGAAAGTATTGATAGTTCTGCTAGCGCACGGCAGGCTGTGAAAATTGAAAAGAAGTAGATTTTGAAACTGAGCGGAGGGCACTGTGAGGTAGTATTTCGAAACAAGCACACAATCTTTTGCCAAACATCCCAATGCGGAGTAGGTCAATGCAGGAACGAATGCACCACCTTGACTGGCAAAAATATGTGCGCTTGATCGTGCTCATATACTACCGGTAGCTTAACTGGTTCTAACGAACTGTCTATACACTCCCAACTCCCCTACATGGGAGAGCAACTATCTCCCGCTCATTAGGGTTTATTTTTGGCATACGACGTCTGCTTTACCTCCTTTCAAATATGACTCTTTTCGAAATGGCTGTGGTAGAACAATGAGGCAAGTTACCAAGATCGACAAATTCAAGGAAGAAGCAATTGATTACGTTTATCAGTTAGGTTCTAATGAAAAATCTTTGTCGATTTCAGCTGTCAGATGTCAAAAATTGTCAGATGTCCAAAATTGTCAAAATCATGTGAACTATGGTGCATGTGGTTGACAGCGACGCAGAGCCTCTGTTGGGAATGATGTGCTTGTACTTCCTTAACCAACAACTATATCTATTTTCATCTTTAAATCCAGCGCCTGGCTTTACTTTATGGAAGTCGTAAATATATTTGCCGGTTTTTTTTTATCAGTTCTGCTAAAACATTAAACTGGGTTGACAGAAGCTCTTTCGATACACCATCAGATTGCGCAACGCGGCTTAGATAAGAAACGCCAACGAAATCGTCTATTTACATCAAATGACGCTTTTGGAATCTCAAATTATCGCACATTAAAATGCATATCTTGCAAACTTCCAATGGGAACGTTGATATTGTAAGATGGACTGATTATTAGCGAAAATAATCATACATAAAAGATCCAGAAGATAATGACCGTTGGGACAGTTTCTTAAAGTTAAGAAGAGATAGCACAAACGAGATCACGGGTGAGCTTGAATACATGCGCTGATAAGCCATTGGCAGGAGCATGGGAAGGGCAGATGATGCATTATGAATATTGTGTCATCATTGCTAGTTTACATAGCCTTTACTCCTGTTATTTTTTTCGTATACAACAAATAAAAAATTAACTAGTATCAATCAACCGAAAACTAGCGATTTAAAATTGTCTCACTGCTTTAGAACCCCATTGGTCCTAACTGTACCATAACATGCCCCATTATTTCGCTCTGCAGTTCGAAAATTTCTGTTTTTATTTCGATTTGCTGAGTCATTTTGACAGACTGTTTGGGAATTATGTTTTGAGGGGTAATACATTTAGTTTGGGACCAACCACAACACTTTCTCTTAATATCTTTCATTCTAGCAAACATTACTGCCCACTCTTGGTGCCTCATGGTGATGAGCGAACATCTCCTTCTACATATAAGTACATTTTCTTTTTGACCATGCAACCCCTGGTTATAAAGTCGTAACAAAGCAAAGAAATTTGGTCAAATCTCAATATAGGAGAAAGGAGAAAAAAACTGAATCATTTCCAGTGATGCTCAATGTAGTTGGTATGATTAATGTCATAACTTATATCCATGCTCGATGAGTGTATAGTTTTGATATATCCAATTCCGATACCCGGTGTTGATTGCATTACATTGTGCTGAATATCATGTTACAAACTTCCACTTCAACAATGCATTTCAGTGAAACAGAAGACATTACAGACAACCGTCAACAGCCAATCACTTAGAAACTGATGAATCAGTTCATTTGAAATTGAGTTTTGCTTCACACCAAGAGCAATGCTACAGAGAAAACCTTGACAGTAGTTGCTTCACTTTAGCGAGAGACAATTTTGTGATAAGCATCTTACTTGCCTTCCTTGGTATCATAAATAATTTCCACTTGCTGATATAATGGACCAACATTATCAAGCCATGTGAACAGTGTTGATTTTACTCTGTCGTGAGTTTATTTAGGCCATATATTTAGGTCATGCTGGTTGATACTCTTCCGACAACGTTTTGGTAGGATCTTTCTCTAGTCATGGGAAGCGTCAACAAGGAAAGCGGCTTATCTATCAAGCCTTTTCCTTTCTCATTTCCCATGCACCGATTCTTCGATTCTCTCTCCTTCATCTGTACATTTCTTCAACCGTTTTTACGATTATCAGCTTCCAAACAGGAAGAATCATATTAAAGAGGATGGCAGTGACGCATCGTTGCCGGCTCGGGAATATTCTTCCAGGCAAGCAACAGGTCCGTTTCAGTTGATAAGATTATTTAGAACCACTCAACAAGGAACGACGATGTAAAATAAATTGATGGCACTTTGTACTTTGTACCCGTGTTCGCTCCGGTTTGTGATGGCATGCGCTCAGTCATGATTACTGTAAGTGAACTGTAGGTATATTTGCTTTCATCCGGCATCTCGTGATATTACGTAGTCATACCTATCAGTTACAGGCGTCTTTCTGGGGTGGTGCGAGAATTGACTGTTTAAGAAAACAGCTGATTCCTACTAACGGACGATGCGATTGATTGTTATGTTATGTTATGTTATGTTATGCCGATGAACTTGATTCTAGGGGTAAACATCTGTTTGTGTTCATATGTAGCGCCCGGTTGTGGGGAAGGTAATTATAAATCATTTTAACCTTTGCCGGCGCACGCGAAAGTCAATTAAACGCTGGGAGATGAGAGGGCGCGAGCAACGTTTTGTCGTCTCCAGTCCGGTTGAACGACAATATGGTGAACTTTGAAGTGCAACGGAGTGATGTTACGGTGGAGAGATTTGCTTGCCGCACGTGAGATTATTATTGATGAGAAAAGGGGTATGCAACTGTAATTTCAACTTTGATGCAAATTCTGACATTGCAGTTCGTCATATGCATCAAATATGCAACAAATGTTGAAGCTTGTACACCATAAACGTAGTAAATTTGACAGAAATGGCATGGTAGCTTTAAAGATAGGCGTAGTCAGGTAAAACGGTAGTTTTACTACACGATTTTGCTGTACACTCGGCAATCCAAGCAGCCTCCACCCTTTTTGTGGTATTTTTTTCAGCATCGTACACAAATCTGACCGTTTTGTTGGTTTACATTTCTAGGGACTTTTTGCATAGGAGCGAATCTAACATTGAAACTTCTCTTTCATTCATATTCCAATCACATCTACGTTTTTCATTCTACTATTTGTAGAATGCTAGTTAGCACTGTTGTGTTTCGATTTGTACTAAAGAATCCCTCGAAAGTATTATATGATGGTGCTGTGATATTTGAAGAGAGTGAATGGAGGAATTTCTCATTGTTAGGTTTGTCCTAATGAAAAATAGATTTGTTTGCATCTTGCTCTTCTATCGATTACACTTAAGAAATTGTCAAAGAATTGAAGAAGTCAGGTTGAAAAAGAAGAAAAATACCGAGTGTTGTTGATAAATCTGACGAAGCTCCTGTTAAAGCAACAATCAATATGTAACTAGCGATTTGAAATTGGTTCGCTGTTGCTTAGAACCCTAGGTCCTGAAGTACACCTTGCAGTCTGTACCTTGCTATAATTCTTGTGCTTTTCTGTGCCTTTCCGATATTAGTATCTTTGTTCTTGTTTTGATTCGCTATGTTATTTTGAGCACAATACTTGAGGGTGAAAACTCATCGATTTACGTTATTAGGGGCGATTCATTAAGCTTCGGACCGAGCTTGGTACCGGTGTGCTAGTACTTCCTGAGCCAAAAAATATATTCATATATAAAGTACCTCCAACAAAATAATCTTTCGATATTCATAAGATTGCATTATGATTATTTGCCATGGGAAATCAGTATGAATTTCATCAATTTGCCATATGGTAAAATTATGTTAGAAAAATAAAAAAATGGAGCAACCTGGATTCAAAACTTGAACGTTGAGGTTATTGGTGAAGTGATTTACCACTAGTGTATATCAACACTTGCTTAATTAGGAAAGTTTAAAGGTGTACAAGAACAACGTCGTGAAAAACAAAACCATCGTCATGTAATTCTTAAGCATCGAGCAAATTCATATTAAATTCTAATTAAAAGCGGTTTGTTGTACGATGTGAGAACAATTCAGAACTGTACAATAGAACATTCTTTTTAATTTTATTTTTGTTTGGCTGATAATATCTTTATTGAGAATTTTTGCAAATTTCTCCCATCATAACAAACGCTTTTTAATTAGCATTTCATTTGAATTTTCAGAAGCATTTTAAATGTTCGTCCTATACTTTAACATGTAAGCTGTCCGATTTATCTCCACTCGGAGTCATCTTCTTTTTTAAACCTGGATTCGTCAATTACTGCATATGTTTTTTATAAAGGGACAAACTTCTCCAGTGGACGTAACTATTGACACCGTTGTTCTATTCAGCTATCGTTCCATTTAAACTGACTGTGACAAAAAGGTTCTATTGTAAATGGCGTTTCAGCAGCGTTACCCGAGCAGGAGACAACAACATGTATACCTAATTTTGATCTTGATAACTGGCGCATTATTAAAAAGCTCAGATTAAGAGGTAAAATACATAAACGAAATGCCTAAGAATTGCAAGTAAAAATAACTCTCCAAATAACAAAACTTGTTATTTCGGATACCTAAAGGATACCTGAGAGGTACTATTTTGGTATTATTTGGATCTTAAATACCAAGGCCAGTTATAAAGTAATTTGTTCCTGCTCGGGAACTGGTTTATTTCAAAGAAAAATATGGTATAATGGAATTGCTCATTATTTGAAAGCTATTGATAGAATTAATGCTTAATAAACAAGCTATCAATGTATTTTGATGGAAGAATATACTGAATTAAAGGTTTAAATATCAATTCCCGAGAATAGTCAACTTTGCCGAAGCTGACGCTTCCCCAAGTAAAACACAAAGCTTCTTTGTTAGAATCTCTGATAGTTTGTCTTAGCAAGATCCACGAAGGTCCACAAGTTCAGCTATTTCTTTGAGCATTGTTCACCAGTAATGTGATGTCAATTGTTAACAATAACTTTAATAAAGATCGTATGAAACAAGAAGAAACGCAACAGTCAAAAACGATCACGCAAAAATTAATTTTAAGTCGAATATTGAAACTCTCAAGGGAATGAATAAACACATTTTAGCTATGTTTTGAAAAGTTGGTTTATTCAACTCCTCTTCTAGGCTAAATGCACCCACACCTTAGACTTAACGCTACCCACCAAGTCTTGTGTAACATTTTGCTATTTTTCTTGCACCATTACATCAAGGCAACCCATGATTTTCATCATTTACAGTTAAATAAATTATCGAATCATTATATGTTCCTCTTCGAATCAAGAAGTTGTTTATTTCTAAAGACTTATCATTTGGCGACGAGAATAAGGAATCCACGAAAGTGCCAGAAGGGAGATCAGTATGAAGGTGGAATTCAAAGTTATTCTTCAAATGACCCAGCTTCTACAGCGGATAGCAGAGCAGCAGCAGAATCCAAAGCATCAATCCAGGAGCAGATTTTTTAATCACTCGCTTCAAACATCACCGAGTTTGTGCTGACGTTTGGACGTTGGTTTGATCATATCAAGATCTCATCGAGAACGATGACGGCCAGTTGGAAGATGCCGCCAAGGTCCGTCTTCTTCTCCGCAAACTGGACTGCTCAGCAGCATAGCCGTTATCGGTACATTCTGGCTTCCGAAAGATCATCACGTTTGAAGGCATGAGATCTCAAGAAAATCTTTAGAACTCAAACATCCACATTTCGGAAGCGGTTCCAGTCTTCAACTGGTAAAGAACGAATCTAAAGACATCGTCAGTTATGGTGAAGCGTAAACCACGCTTGTGAAGACTTTCAGTTGCCGAACCTCACCTTGGACCATTTCAGTGCCTCATTTTTGTCAGCGGACTGAAATCTTCAAAATGTGCTGACAACCTACTGCCAATACTTTCAATCCTGGAAAACGAAGCTGAATCACCAGCCACTATTTAGTCGTTAATTGACGAGTATCAGCGCCTTATCAATCTGATGGAAAGATACCAGCCCAGCGTCGAACAGGAAGAGTGCAATATCAGCAAAGTTTCGGAAACCACGAGTAAGAAGCCGAAGACACCTTGTTGGCAGTGTGGCCAAATGCACTTTGTGAAGGAATGCTATTTCAACAACCACCTTTGCAAAGACTGCAACTGCGTTGTACTTAAGGAAGGATATTGTTCCTGCTTTAAGAAGTCATCAAATCCAGCCATCTCAACCAGAAAAACAAAGAAGCGAAAGAAGGGGAACTTTGGTGCTGAAACTAAAGGAGTGTTAATTGTCAATCACATTGAGCACCGTGAAAGAAGGCGGAAGTTCGTTACCA
This sequence comes from Aedes japonicus, assembly GCA_034211315.2. Taxonomy (NCBI): domain Eukaryota; kingdom Metazoa; phylum Arthropoda; class Insecta; order Diptera; family Culicidae; genus Aedes; species Aedes japonicus. The sequence goes on from JASCZW010003796.1 coordinate 30,698, forward strand.
CGATGATCAACGGAGTTTCAGTCTCTCTTCAACTTGATTCAGCCAGCGATATTTCCATCGTTTCAAAAACAAATTGGAAGCAACTCGAAAAGCCGATGAAACCATCCACAAGTCAAGCCTCCAACGCTTCCGGGTGATCCACTTTCGCTACTCGGTGAGTTCCATTGTGATATATCCATCGAGGAGAAACCAAGCAAGGGCGATGTTTGCCACTTCCGTACGCAACCTGAATCATTGGGCCTCGAATGGATTGACCTATTCAAACTCTGGTCGATTCGATGATCCATCAACAAGTCATGTACTCCAATCAACAGATCGACAGAGATTCAACAACTAAAGATCAAGCACAAAAGAAGTCTTCAGCGATCCCATAGTTATTGCTGCAACCGCACGAAGACACCTTCATCTCAAGCATGGAAGCAAGCCAGTTTTTTGCCCGAAGCGACCTGTACCTTTCCATCCCGTTCCATTGGTCTGACGTTAGACAGACAGCTCTCCCAAAGCCTAGGAATCATTACACTTGTAGATTTTTCGGAATGGGCGCGATAGTTGCTGTAAAGAAACCGGATGGAAGAGTTCATATCTGTGCGGACTACTCAACAGGTCTCGACAACGCACTGGAAGCTAACAACTATCCGCTGCCGATACCAGAAGAAATCCGCCCAGCTAGCAGAAAGTCAAGTCTTCCGGTGTAATCCTGTCCGACGCATATCTGGTGCGGAGTTACTGAAAGGAAACGAAAGAACTTCTGACGATCAACACGCACAGAGGTTTGTTTCGTTTCAACCGCTTAGTTCCAGGTGTCAAGTCAGCGCCTGGGGCATTCCAACGTGTTGCAATGGTTGATAGAAAGTATAAGTGCTGACATTCCTGGAGATTCATCGACGACATCATCATTTTCGGTAAGGACTGGCAGTCGCATGCTGAATCACTAAACCTGTTGTTGCACAGATTGAAGGATTGCGGATTTCATCTGAAAATTCAAAAATGTAAGTTTTTCCAAACTGAACTCCTTTACTTGGGCCACATCGCTGACTGCAGAGGTATCCGTCCTGATCCGTAAAAGCTAAAGACCATTTCAAGCATTCCACCGCCGAAAAAAGTGTCAGAACTGCGATCATCTCTTGGTGCAGTCAACTACTACGACAAGTTTGTTCGGAATATTCACGATCTGCGTCATCCTTTCGACCACCTGTTGCGGAAGGATGTCAAGTGGGAATGGAACGCCGATTGCTTATAAGATGCTAGGAATACTGAAGCGAACAGTAGCAGATCTGTTGAAGTCAGCAATCGTCAGCACGCTTCCGAGGAAGATGAGCATCGAAGAATCTCAAGATACTTGACCCAAGGTGATACGGTTTACGCTCAAATCCACCAAGCCAATTCATGGAACTGGATTCCCAGTGTCTTCATCGAACGCATAGGAAAAGTCAATTATAACGTTTTGCTGGACCAACCTAGTCGACTGATACGATGTCACATCAACCAACTACGAAATCGAGTTGAAGCAGAAGTACATTCTTGTCAAGATTTACCACTCTCTGTTTTCCTCGATGAATTTGGCCTTCGACAAGCACCTGAAAACGAAGTTCTGCAAGTACAACCTGCTGAATTCCCCGACGGTCCTGAAGAAGTTCCGATTGTAGAAGATCCGCCTTTACCAATACCTGAAATAAAAGAAGCTGAAGAAGAGCAACAAGACATCCCTGAGCCAACACCAATAGACGAGGATTCACCACTTCCGGATCGGCCTAGACGACTATTGAGGGTTCCTTCTAAATTTCAAGTATTTTGGTTGTTTTAAAAGGGGGAGATGTTACATCAAGGCAACCCATGATTTTTCATCATTTACAGTAAAATAAAATATCGAATGATCCTATGTCCAACCTTCAAATCACGAAGTTGTTTATTTCTAAGGACTTATCACTTACACACTTTCATCCAGAAGTCATGAAGACCGCCTGCTTGATTGTCTGCTAAACGAACCAGACTGAAGAAATTACCTTCATGACCACGTCCTGAATCGAATGATTCGGATTACGCAAACTGTAGTGATTTTCACCGCCGCGGCACAGTGCTCAACGCGATTTCAACGCTTTCAACTTATAGCTCCCTAAATATTGAAGCTATGAGTACGAGACACTGAAGACGTTGAGAGCGTTAAAATTGACTTTTTGACCATTGTGCGCGACAGCGAATGAGATTACATGGCGTCTTATGAGAGCGCACAAACCGACGCTTAAACGCTTAAACTTACGCTATGTAATCTAAACGCACGCTATGTAATCTCATCGCGGCGATTGTTTCGCCGTGAGTATTCGTTGCCGCGGCAGAAAAACGTTCTTTGCGTTAATGGGGTCGGTTGTCTTCACTTTTTTTCCCGATTGGTCGTCTGGGTCTCCTTGAACGATTTTACCACACGGGACACGGTTGAATTGTCGATTCCCAACTGTTTCGCGACCCACCTGTGGAACTGGTCTGGACTGTCCACGACCGCGCCCATAATTGTTTGTCGAAGCATTTCTTGCTTGGAAGCCATCTTCATGTGACAAATTGTGACGACATGGAGACATTACACTCTGAACTATTTTTACAAAAAAATCATAAATTTTTACTTCAATAAAAAGTTATATGCAAAAGAAAGTGTTTTTGCGAGTACTTTATCTTATTTTCTCCAGTACTGTACGTTAATTCTTACTTTCAAAGATAATAACGCAGCAATTATTCAGCTAAATAAATAAATAAATATCCAGACTGTTATAAATTATATGTTCAATGAATCTCCGCTAATTCATTCTGGATCCTTAAGGTGAAGCTCGCTGGAATAAAAATATGGCCGTTATCACGGCTGATTTGCATAACCAATTTGAATATGTGAGGACACAAATCTAAGAAACTACAAAGGTGCTACATGCCAAACTCTAATGGATTGTGATTTTTTTTTAAATTTGGCTGGTTAAATCTTTATAGTTTCTTTAATATGTGGCCTCGAAAATTCAAAGAGACGGTGCAAACCATTTTGACCTTTATCATACGTTTTTCTTAACCATTGGTTGCGCTTGTAGAATCAAATGTCAAAACTGCAGAATGTTCTTACATAGAAAAAAAATGATTTATTTTAATAAGTGCGTAAAATTTCCCCTCGTTTTCTGCGAAGCTAAAGGAGGCGTAAACAACGAAATTGTTTGCAATCTTTTATGCGCCATACAACAATATTTGCAATCTTTCATACAACATGCTCGACATATTTCATACAACATGCGTCCTTAGTCACATACAAATAAGTTGAAAGAGATTTAAAAAAAAATTCAATCAAACACATCTTTTATCGAATTGAGTATGTGTCAATCTCATGAGACATAATTTTATACGAAATCTTTGTTTTTTACATTCCCCGACTTTTTACAGAAATGAACTAGAGTAAGGGGATGTAATGTTAGCCTAGCTCCTTCATTCGGCCTATGTACCAAATGTGTCATTAATTTAACGATAATCAACAAAATCTTGTTGCAATTAGAATGATCGATGGAATCCGAAGCAATTCAGACAATATTAATTAACTTATAGTTGTTCAGTTCCGCGCAATTTTCGATTTCTGGAGCTTTTAGGGCATCATAATTTTACTGATTAAGCTGAACAGATGATCTACACGATCTTCAAGTGATCTAAATTTGGCCTAATTGAATCGGTAAAGCAAGTCATGCAGTCTGGATGTGCAGAAAATAGTTACACGTTACCAACTAACTGTTCACATAGCTAAAATAACAATGATTTTACAAGAAAATCGTAGACCCAATGTTGGGGACATATTTTTTTGTATGTTCCCAACTATGGCCTGTTGTTTCAATTACGTAGTAAAAACGTTGTTGTTGATAAATTTCAAGCGAAAATGCATGAATTTGTGGATGTTCGTATTCAAGTGGCTCATCAAAACACAAACCGATGGAACAAAATCATTGTATAGTGAATTATAATATTTTCTTTATTGAATGGCTAATAAATCATATATAAACATCACTTAAATGTTTCTAGGCAGAATTACTTTAGTATGATTTGTAAAATTGATTGTTGGGTAGAGCGAATACAGCTGCCAGCGCTTTGAATCAGAAAATCAGAAAAAAATCGTACATAGACAACATTTAATAACAGATCTATCGAATGGGATGAACTTGCATCCATGATTAGACCTAATTTGGTGCCTATAGACCGACATTAAATCCATATCCCTCAAATGTTTCTGACTTTATTTTAAGACTTGTATAACTTTTCGTGATACATACTATCAAATGTCTTATCATACTTATCTTAGAAAGTGTCTCACTAGTTGAATCTTGCTTGCAGCTTAAAAACTTTATGAGTTATGATGAAAAATGTAATCGATCATTGCATAATAGGCTTAGTTAAGGGGCACATACCCTACGTCTCGTGTAAAATTCAAAATTTCTAAGTGTGTACCTACCAATCGACACACATTTGCCCTGTAGTTTTTAATGGGCCTGAACTGGAGACAATTGCGTGGATTGAGGGTTTTCAGAACAAACAATCTGTGCGGGATCATATATTTGCGTGGGAATTTATTAGCAAACTTAAATTTGAATCTGATTAGGATGCCTCCTCGAATCTTCGCCTAGTAATATTTTGGTCCTAAAAGTTGCCCAAAGTCGGCCTTACCATAAATTTCATCATCCACAAGTATGCATCCACCAGACTTGGTTAGCAGATTATCATACAGCTTTCGAGCACGGGTTCTAGCTTCGGTATTCTGTTTAAGTGATCGATTGGATTGCTGCACTGTACTAAAGGGTGTACGGAATCAAATTTCGACATACACAAATATTCGGCAAAACTCGTCCGTTCAATCAATCATCTTCCAACTTTCAGGGAGTAAAATAAAACATGTTATGAATATTTTCCTATGTTTGTTTTATTCAATTTCATATTTAACGATTTAACGAGGTTAACATTTACATTTAACGAAATTAAATCCGGCCAGAAAATCGTAGGACCATCGTGTGACCTCTGAAGAGGAAGTAGACGCTTTTGGAGGCATTGCTTTAGGTACACCTGCCCATTGACCGTTCCAGTTGTCACGAATGGGGTGCTCCGCTTTCCCTACGAGCAAATTGCTTGCCAAATAATTTTTTTTTTTTGCAAACTTTGACATCTTCTGCTTTTTAACATCCTCGGGGACATCGAATTTATGATGAGCAGTGAAAAACTGGAACCCTGGAAGCTACCGGAAGTCTGCTTTTACATACGTCTCATCATCCATAACGAGGCAATGTGGTTTCATCAACATCTGGGTTTAGAGCTTCCGTGCACGTGTTTTACCTACCGTATACTGCCGTTCATCGTGATTAGGTGCCTTTTGAACTTTGTACGTGTTTTGGTAAGATTGGTTTTGGTTTTGGTTAGATGCAGTTTCTTCGCCACATCTTGAACTGAACTGTTGGGATTCCTCTTGAAAGCTTGAACTACCCGCTTGTGATCCTTAACACTATACGGATATCCATTTTCGCCACTTTTTTCTTTTCGATCGATGGTCAAACGTTAGTGGTACCGATTTAAAACAAAAGACACCGTAGAATATACCATTCCCAGCATCCTGCTGATGACACGATGAGAAACATCCGGATTTTCGAGGTACGTGCGCAAAATTTCTTTGCGCCGCTGCTGTTCTTCCGACTCCATCTTCACAACGATTGCACATCTGCTAATGAAACTTACACAGCGTTGACAAATACGCATTGAACTAACTCCACCCAAAATTCCAATAAAAAAATCCCAACTGGTAGAAAGTTACAGCCATTTAAAAGTGGTGGAATTTGATTTCGTACAACCTTTAAGGCAAACGGGTCATATGGTTAATCTTGTTGATCATTTGATTTGAACTCCAGGATGATTTGGAGAACAAAGAATATCTGAATTGCTGAAAAATAGATTGCTGTTTATGCACACAGCCTCCATGAGTCTGTTTGAGTATGCTTCTTCCATAAGACTTATATTATAGCTGTGGTTGATTGAATAGATTATGACTTGAGCTCTATAACGACTTGGAGCACCTAGAACAACAAACATGAATGGAAATGGGTCGAAAACAATGCACACTGGTACTATAAATCAGCGATGATATTATCCAACGTTAGGGGCATTACATTGGTCTTGATTGAACTGATGGCAACGAACTATCTAAACTCCAGTACAATTTGGAGAACCTAGAATATCTTTTATGGAGGGAAATAAATTATAATCACTACGAATAGCTTCTTTGAGTCTGCATGCGTATACTGTGTTGATAAAGACAGCAGCCCAGTCATGGTTGATCTAGCAGATCATTTGACCTGAACTCCACGACCATTTGGAGAGATTTGAACGACTGATATGAAATGAGATGGAAAATTGTTGGACATTTTTCATGTATGTAGGTCCTATGCTCAGATGTCATAGTCCATGATCAACATTTCAGGAGAGTTTGGACGACCTAGAAAAATATGTATATACCCATATGCATACGTTTCTTGTACCATTTGTGTCAAAAAATAACTAAAAACCATAAAACCGGCTGTAAAAAATAAGTGAAAAAACAATTTCACTATCATCATAAAAAACATCCTCAAACCCCCTAGTTTCAGTCACGAAAAAAGGGGGGTACTTGTATCCAAAATTAAGGCCTACCATTTCCCTTAATTTTAGTGAAAGTTTCAGCTGGAAAGGTTAAGGCTTCATTGAGATATAGCGTATAGTATATATTTTCAAAATAAGAAGTCCAACCTGCACCTTGAAGGGTTAAGGGCCACACCTGCGTCACTATGTTTCGCCAAGATACTCGGTTTAGGGCTGCTTGGTTCTACTTCTCATCCAAAATTACAAAATTTCAAGTGCCTACAGGTTCTCGAGTCTTCGTTTCGTGCCCCTAGAGAACGACCGATCTCATGGTCAGCAAAGCACAAGCATTGTCTTGATATTTCGGTTTTGCGCTATCCAGGTGTTCAACCTGGTGATGGTGCTGCTTCTATATCACCTTACCGTTTCTGCTTGGTGCACAAAGCTTTCACGAGATGCGTTGAACTTTCACGTTTCTCGAAAACGATGCAACTGTTCCATTTCTTCGCACTCTAAGTTCTCAAGGCGGCTCTTCTTATCCCGCAAAAGATGAATTTGTCGTCGCTTCTGGTAGTATCCCTCCACATTTTGATGGGTTCCTTGCTTCAGCATCATCGCCTCGCTGTGTTTTTCTCGTCTAAAACCACTCCTAGCAGAGAAAGTCGCACCGTCCATGGAACCTTTTGGAGCTTTGATCAGCTCTCTCTCAACGCTGCTTCTAGGCTTTGCGCGCAATCAATCGCCACTACACTGAACAAAACTACCTTAGGATAATCGTTCATCCATATTTCATAAGTTGAGTCTTATGAAATATGGAACAATGACCAATTTTCAAATTTATCAAGTATCTTATGAAATTTAGATGAACTAGAATAAAATATGTATTTATTAATATGAACAATACTTATAACGTAGTCAATCCGAGATATCTGATATCTGAATTGTTCTCTTACAAACCATGTATTTATATTTTCACACGGCCAGAACAATGGACCGCTTGAAGAACAATGGAGCATCATTTAACCCTCTTAGAGTCGATGCTACCAACGGACATTTTTAAATAATTGTTTAACTATTATGTTCAATTCCAACAACAAAATTCCGTTTTCCTTTGATATGTACTGAAGACTACGTGGGTTCCCTGTGTCTTCATAAGCTAGATACCAAATCCTCCCTATCTCCAACGTTTACATGGATGTGAGCTGAGCGATCGAGGAGTATCTTTGTGAAGATTATTGTGTGAAGAAACGTATCGGTGGCCGGATCCGTTTCATGGTGACAATCAATATCTTCAACGAATTATTCGTCATCGTAGCTCCAACCGCGATGTGTGCGAATATATATGCTATCAAGATGTATGGGAGCGGTTGTTCTATCTAATTATGTTGTTGACTTGCATGGTTGACCTGTTGTTTTCGAGAAATAGGCATTGTATTTGAAGTAGCGGTTAAATCAACAAAAATGTGAACCTTTAATAAAATAGTGATTATTGTGTCCTAATGATAATACAGTTATCGATCCGTTCCTTCGAAAAACCACCGAAAAGAAAGCGAAACAATCTCCCGAGCATATCATTCTAAAAGCCAAGTCAAATCATATTGCCGAAAAATGCATGCCCAATTCCATTCTTCAACATTAGGACGCACTGCTGTCTAACGCTGTCTAACGTCGAGATAGAGATCAATCAATCGGAGATTAGTCGTTCAAGTTCCAGTTCTAATCATATCTCCCGGAGCTGGCTGTTGTTGTCCTGTGCACTAGAAAAACATGTTAGTCTATCACTAATTGATGCTTTCTCATGCTTTGGTCTCGCCTTCGGGATTCCTCTGGAGACGAAGGATTTTAATTGGCTTACCACACACAGAAAATACGACGTCCGACTGATGGCGATGACGGAGCATCATTTTCTAATTTAAATTTTTCTCTCCTTTCCAGAACGCGCATTGCTGCCGCCACCGTAGGCTCTTAGCCTGGAACACTTGGAAGAATCCGAATCCTTCCACAGGAGGATAAGATACCACCCCGCACTGACATACAAACAAACAAACACACACACACATGATGATAGTGGAACTTAGCATACGGCAAAAAACGGCCACGCTAGCATGTATCACAGCTGTGGCCTGTTCGTTGTCATTAGCGATCGGACAACGGCTCATCCCCCAAACGTTGCTGTCCGCCTTGGTCATGTATTTGCTAACCGGTGATAGGCCTACTATGGTGTATGCTTTCTTCCGAACGCTGCCAAGAGATTTCAAGTAAGTACTCAGCAGACCAGACTTATGAGGCTTTCAAACCCTCGATTCCCAATTTGTTTTTGCGACACTTGAATGGCACTTTCTTCCGGAAACTTCTTGTTCGCGGATGGTATGATTATAGCAGATAATTCTGTCCTCGAATCGGGTAATTCACCGCCAGTTCTAGAACAGTCCCGGTTAGTATCAATAAAAACCCATATCGCTCCTCGCCACATGTCATGTTGATGTGGAAACTGCTATGTACATAAGTTAGGTATCCGGTGAACGAGTGGCCGGGTGGCGGTGCGGCAACGTGGTGACACACGGCCCAGCAGTGAAACAATTGCAAATTGCAGCGAACTGAGTATGTGGCAGGCATATCATCAAAACATATCACACGATACGACACCCGATATGATCTCGTGTTGATGGTGCAGACTTTGGAACGGCGAACTGCTGCCGCCGTCGACCTTTCTCGTATTCCCCATGTCACTACAGATAGTAAAGCAATCATACTACCTCCGATGGCATATGGAAAGCACTCACTGAGCCGTAAATGATGAGCCGCTACACATAGAGGCGTCAATATCATTCTGTTGAGTGAGATTCACTTGATTCGAGGTTTAGAGGCTAGCAAACTGATCTGGAGCAACAACTGATAATAGTTTTAAGACGAGATTTGCACAGGCCATACGCGTGTGTGGATCCTTCCATTCTAGAATTTTGATTGAAGAGAGCTTACCGCACTTACCGTTCTGCGTTCGGAGAGGTTAGAACAACGTAGCCAATTTAGAGCGATTTGGAATAATTTCACTTATGCTGTTTATGCCAATGGCTCATGCCAGTGTTATGCGCATTCCATGCGTTGTCGTCGTTGTCGTCTGTAAAAATAGTTGCTTTATTATTTTCCACTAATATGCGTAGTTGCGAGGGATGAGGAAAATGTGTTTCAAAAACTTATAGCTGTTTTTTAAGCTCAGTTGACAGCAATACAATTAAGATAAATTATTCATGAGTTTCCTGAAAATTTATGGAATTTAATAAGGTTACATTAAAGAATGCCAAAATTGCCAAAACTCTACAGTTCATTTGCATTACATTTAAAATTTGGTGTATTTCCACATTTCAATGATTTCTTATATCACAATATGGCGATTGGAAGAAATCACAGTTGCCAAAAAGCCAATTTATCTTCGCAATGCCTACTATAACACTATTTGGTCATTTGCCAATTTGCCGTTTAATGCACTTACTGGAGGTAAAACGGTTTTAAAATGGTTTTTCAACAGACCATAATAAGATCATTTGATTGAGTCTTAAAACGGCATTTCAAAACAGTATTCTACGAGTTCATAAAGTCAAAATAAAACCTTTGATAGGAGTTACAGGAACTTTAGAAGCCAAGGTTTTGAGATCGTTGTAAAGAAGCTGTGTAGGATCTCATAAACCTGACAAAAATTTGAAACCAATTGGCACCTCTTACTGCCATAATAAAAACAAATTGATTTCTAGTGGCTTTCATAAAACGTCAATAAAACTTAATAAAGCTGGATGGTTTTGACTATGTTATTTGGGGCACTAGTTTTTGTTATTGTAAATCAGCCTTAAATTGATAATGCGAGAAGATTTGATGGCTCGTAGAGATCTGCAATTGAATGCAAATCAGTTCAATGCTACCCGATTTTTAGCAAAAATTCACCCGATTGTTAGCAAGTTCAATAAGTTCGATACCAATTTTTCATGATTGCGTAGATATGTACCATATACGTATAATCTGTACAAGTATTAGTGTCAGCTTTAGTTTCATGCATACACGATGTGCGTGGTGTTAACTGTCTATCAGTTTTGTTTTTATGCGCAACGGATTTATATCGCGAACTCCTAGTAAACTGTTTTATCAACGATGTCATATTGAAACATCAGAAACCTAGAGGGTTTAATTTGTACAGTAAGAAAATATGCAACCAGACTCCGGAAGAACTCAGGGTGCGGGGTTTAGGGTGCCAACCCCTCGACCATCTAAAAACCCTCCCGCGCCTCTAGACTAGGTCCCCTCTCCTAATCATCTTTCGGTATTACGTCGGGTTGGGATCTGTTGTGCATTGAGCACTCGTATAACTCGCTTATGTCTAGCTATTTGGGACTTTAAAAGTTTCTGACAAGTGGCTGGTCATTTCGAAATCTGGCTTGGAGTTCTAGGACAATCTGAGAGGCCACCGTGCTTACAGCGTCCTAGATGTCCCTGTCTTGACACATCTTCTGGACAAGGTTGTTCGAGGTCGTATCCCGACCGTTTCCAGCGTCATTTAAGCAGAGACATGCGAAGAACAAATGTTCTGCGGTTTTTTCAACCACCCAGTGTGAAGACCTTGACTGACTGGAATCCTATTCCTTGCCTATGAAGCATTTGGGTAGCTTGGTAAAAGATTGTGTGCTTGATTAAGTACTGCCTTTCAAACAGGCCTTGGCTCAAATTTCATCTACTTCTATTTAATTTTCACAGCTTGCCGTACACTAACGAAGCTATGAACACTTTCTCTTCATACCTTGCGTTGTAGCAATATTGCTGTCCACTCCTAAAAGTCTCATGTTGAAATGAATATATTTCCTTCAAGGGGGGCGACCCCGGCGTATTGGTTAACATCCATACCTCTCACGCCTAAGTCACGAGTTCAAATCTCACCTCCGGAGAAGTTACGAAAATGCCCAAAAAGTGGTGTTTGACTAACTACGACAGGAGATGGACCAGCCCGAGGCTGAAAATCTCGATAATCAAGACAAAAAAAAAATCCTTCAAAACACAATAATCGTACTTCACACATGGAGTAAAAACCATATTTCAAAAATGTTTTCTACCTGACGAGTAACTAATATCTGGCATGATGGTCTGTTGTTTAAGCTGCATACATACAATTTCCCGATCCAACTTAAGATTATCAAAAACTATCTGTTGGACAGATCATTCCAGGTCTTCCTGAACAATTCCCATTCTGAAACGTTTAACGTTGATGCTGGTGTTCCCCAGGGTAGCCTCCTAGGCCCTATCCTATTCAACATCTTCACGTCAAAAGTTCCTCTCCTGCGATGATGACTTCCATCATCTAAAGACTGTATTCGATGAAATTTGGACACACGCAATTGTTCGTAACTTTTTAGCGTGTGGGTAAAAATTATTGAAATTTTAACTGATATGTTGTGTTGTGTCAATTGTCTTATGAGTTTCGTGAAAATTAGTCGAATGATTTCAGTGATGGCTTCGAATGAAGAAATAGTGCGCCAACAAATTTTGGGCACTCACTTCGAAAACCCAAACGCTTCTAATCGATGGATCGGAAAACAGCTCGGAATCGCACATTCAACCGTATCTCATGGTAGATCAAAACGTTCAAGGAACGTAAGACAACCAGCGGAAAAATGGTAGCGGCAAGAAACGTGGCACATCAAATCCGGAGAAGGCCAGGATGGTATTGAACCAATTTAAGCGTTATTCCAACATTTCGACTCAGGATGTTATGAAAGGCGAAAGTTTCTGTTTGTTTTGTGCAGAAAACAAGGAAACTTTCTGGATTACATGTGTATAGGGTCCAGAAGGCACCGAACCGGAGCGATAAACAGAACTCGGTGGCCAAAACTCGTGCAATAAAACTGTACAGGGAGTGGCGCACAAAACCGTTCTGCATTGTAATGGACGATGAGACCTCACAATAAAGCCGACACCAAACAAATGCCAGGGACAGGAACACTACGTCGCCACCTCTGAGCTGGGCTGTTCTGGATATAGTCACCTAGATTCATAGTCTGGCGGATACAATGACGGAGCCAATCTGAACTGTACATTTGGCGGAGCCAATCGAGCACATCTCGAGTAATTCATGTAAAGCGCCTAAAAGCCATTTGTGAACAATGACTTTCAATATCGATTTCTCTTGAATCTCAAACCACTCTCGTGAATGAAAGCAGCATTTGGTAGAAGAATGTTAGTTCTACCATATGGAGTAGTAGGATATGGTTGGATTCTCGTGGTTCGTGAGAAATCAACGTTAAAAGTTATTGTTTACAAATGGCTTTTGGGCCCTTAACATAAATTACTCGAGATATGCTCGATTGGCTCCGCCAAGTGACAGTTCAAATTGGCTCCCGTCATTGTATCCGCCAGACTATGAATCTAGTGACTATAGTTCTGGAGAGTGTACGGAAGAAGAAACTGTCGAAATTCGCCAAAAAATTCCTTGTCTGGCAATCGATCTGCGGATGTGGCAAAATGAGTCAGCCCTTCATCACCTCTGGGACCGTCAACGGACAAATCTACAAGGATGAATGCCTCCGAAAACAACTTCTGCCCTTCTTGAGATCTCACGATGGCCCGACATTGTTTTTGCCGGATTTGGCTTCTTGCCACTATGCCCGGCCCGTCTTAGACTGGTACAAAGATAATAATGTAGTTTTTGTACCAAAAGACGTCAACCCTCCAAACACTCCGGAACTTCGACCAATTGAAAAATGTTGGGCAATCATGAAGGCAAAGCTCGTCAAAACTCCAAAACTGATAGAAAATGAACTTGAACTAAAGAAAGTGTGGTTAAAAGTAAGTAAGCAAGTTATCATTGCCCAAAATTTGATGAAAAGGGTCAAGGGAAAGGTGCGGGCATTTAGGTTGGGAGAAGAGGTTCAATAAACCAGTGATGTCAAAACTTAACCATTTAGTAGTACTTTATTTCCAGAAAGTTTGAAAAGAATCGGGCTTATTGGTGACCTATTTTGTGTGTCCAAATTTCATCGAATACAGTCTTTACAAGGGTCGAGTGATTCGTGCTCTGACTAGAAAACTTTGGGAGGGCCTCAATGCTCTGTCCAATTAATTCAACAGTTGGAGGATTTGTATCAATGTAGCTAAAACCCAGACGATTCTGTTTCCGCATTCGAAGTCACCTCGACTAATTGCGCCACGAGATGTCAAAGTCTACCTCTATAACACTCCGATCAATTGGTCCGGGGAAGTAGTCTCACCCTTGATAGCAGGTTGTTGTTCCGATCGCATGTTGACAAAACATCAAATAAGTGTAGAACTCTAAGATCTCAGTATTTGCTGAACAACCGAAAGTTCACTCAATCGACCAAGAACAAGCTTGCGGTCAATAAATAAATCGTTCTTCCTGTGGTCGAGTACGGTTTACCAATCTGGGAGAGAAGCGTCAATCGCCACCATCATACACTCCAGATAGTTCGGAACACCATCCTTAGGATGATTCTGAACTGTCCTCCAAGAACCAGAATCTTTGAGATCCATCGCCTGGCTGGTCTACAGACTCATCGGAAAGAGAAAAATGGTAGTCCTGGAAAGGTTCAGAGAATCCTGCCTGAGGTCACCAATCCAATCATCAGACAGCTGGTGACATTTTTGACTACTAACTACTATTAACTACTACATGCTTGAGTACTAACTACTCATGAAATAAGTTTTTATTTTAATTGGTTTAGTTATTACATTCCAATATGTATCGCATTTCAAGTGGTTAGCATACATCTTCAATTATGTATAAACAACACCAATCAATTTAACACAAAACAAAATACTAATTTTCTGAAGATGTAGATCCCTTTTGGCTAACCACTTGAAATGTAATAATTAAACCAATTGAAATCAAAACACATTTTAGTAGTAGTTAGTAGTCAAAAATTGTGTCATTATTGCTTAAAGTTGTTTGGATTTGAACGAAAAATCATAATTTCAGCATTTTCTACTGTCGCACCCTGTTCTTTCGATGGAAATTTCGGATTCTGACCTTCTTTTGACTTATGGCTTCGCTTATGAGATATATTTCCTTCAACAACTTTTTTAAAGGCCATTTTTCGATTGAACTTCAATTGATTTCTACGGTAATAACTTTATAATATTTATCTAAAGCTTTCTAGGCAACACTGCTTGCATGCTATAATATAGTCATATTAGCTTTGGGTTTACGCTCTATGCTTCGCACCAGTCACACTAATGTTGCCTTCTGAGCAGTTCACGTTGAAGACACGACAAGCTACAGTTGAAATGGAAGAAATTGTTGGATATAACGCATTTCCTTCTTGTGTTAATCTCTGCCACAGTGCAGAATTGACCTCACTATTCAATGGAAAGGCAAATCAGTCCGTTAATTCAAACCGTTTACCGATTGGAACATATTGTAGTTTCCTTGTGCCGGAACTGTATTTTTGTACTGCCACCAACTCCCAATCCTGGTACATCTGCGGCCGTTCAAGTAAACATATCAACGCTACCAGGAGAGAAGGCGAGCCTACTGCCAGAAGAGATGAAGAGGCCTAAGAACCAGAGAAGTTCAAATTCGTAATGTCACTTCTCAACAACTCGGTTTACGGTTAAACAAAATAACTTGTTGGAGGGAACTCCAATGAATGCAACACGGCCTGGACATTTTTTGAGAATTACTTGATTGTTGCACAGATTACTGGAAACTACAAGTAACAGTATTGTGTGTAATTGAAAGTAGAGCAAATATGCCGGCGCCACACACAGATTGCCCGAGCAAGGGATTATACCAAATTGATAACAAGTTTTAATACCAGGTTATCATTTTTTGATCACTGAATAAGTTATCATTGAGACTGAATAAACAGCCAAAATAACAGAATCAATAACAGAAAAGAAATACCCATGGAATATCATAATAATAACTAATTTTGTTATCACTGCGAACAACTTGATAACAAATCCTGTATTTTAAGTGAATTTATTGAAGTAGTTTCAAATTATGTTATCAAATTGAAATCAAATTCTCATGGTAATAACCGAAAAAATATTTTGATTAAAAGCAAAATTTCTTGTTCAAATATGCTGGAAATATTTATAGTTTTACAATTCAATTTATAACGTTCATAAAAAACAGTGTGTTCAAAATGATAACATATGATAACAAAATTTGCCAATGGTGATAACTAAATTTGTTATGCGACAACAGTGATAATCAAAACGATAACTGGGATAACGGAACTTGTTACTTATATGATATCAGCTTGTTATTTTCCTTTGCTAGGGTGTAACGGGTGGCAACTAAAATTTTGAAATTTCTTTCTCAAGCTGTCAAAAAAAGACAAACATAGTTGAAGAAGATCTGATTTATTCAAATAAAAGATACATTGTCCATTGTTGAAAAAAATAGTGAACATTTGAAAACGGTCCGTAATCGGATGTTCGGCGAAGCTTCGCTGACGTCGAAGACAGGAGCGTTGTACGGCCTTTACAATATAACTTTGCGAATGCACTCTTGATTCTACCAATCAACTGTCTGCATCTGTGGTTTCCAGTTATTTTGGTAGCACATCGGCGAACTCAAAACGAAGAAATCTTCGATTGGGCAAGACACTGAGGCAGATTTGTCGGGTTGTGGTTTTTGGGTACAAATGAGATCGAATGGGTATTCAGGAACTGATTGTGTTTTTATAGTGTAATGGCGATGACGCTTATCCGCCAAAGACACGTATTGCCCATCAGACACGATGTTTTGCAGAAACGGGTTCGAAAATTTTTCTTCCAAACATTCGTTCTGGCAGCATACATCTGTGATAGATTGTCAAACCAGAGGGTTGAACCTTTAGCTTAGAAATGCCTTTTCTCGAAAATGTGCAAATGTAGTAGCATCACTTTCGTGTCAAACGGTTATGTTCTAAACTTATATTGTATGTTCGAGGTGCAGTAGAACTATCCGTTGAATAGTATCGATCGTTTCCGGGAATCTGCGTCTTCGAAGAGAGAAGTAGCTTTCGTCGTCCAAAACAAAACTTTTTCCGCAATACGGTAATCAACCAATGGGCATTGATTGCAGTGTTGAAATCTTGCAGTATCAGCATATTCCGGGGCTCGTGTCTTTCTCGGCACTTATTCCGACTCTTTTCAATGTTTAGCAGATGTACTGGTGAGAACAGTTGAACTTTTTTGCGAGCATCCCGTTGGCTCAGTGAATCCTTGTTGTTGAAGGCACGAGAAAGAGAACGGAGTCCTTTGCGTCCATAATTTTGGCTGGTCTTCCACTACCTGTTTGCGAGCAGCGTCAGACTCAGGATATGGTAAACAGTCGAAGTCACAACATTTTCACTTTTAAAAATGTTGTACCGTATACGTTTTGCCGAGATTTTCTGTGCAGTTCGTAGAACTGTACAACGCGCTCGCGGAATACTGCTTGTTTCCGACGGCATTTTCAGCAAAACTGGAGCAAGCATAAACAAAACAGAAAATACTAGCAGAAAGAGGAGAGAAGAGCTAACGCATATACACTCTTTTATTTCGCTCTGAGCTTGTTTGTTGTTGTGCATAGAGGCCTCGAAAATTTAATACAGCATTGCCAGCTCCAAGTCACATCCCCAAGCGGATTACACCGTCATGGGCATGCGCAACCAGAACCATGTTACAA
>JASCZW010003797.1:0-88416 GCA_034211315.2 Aedes japonicus
TTAAATCTGGTTCTTACAATTAATTATGCGATAAAAAAAAACAATCGTAGAAGCCTATGGAAGTACGGTTTGAATACAGCAGTGGCATCCAGCTAGATAAATTGGATCGGTCCATGAATGCTTTTGAAAGATATGTTTTAATTAATGATAAAGACATGACGAACATATTGATTATTACCACGGTCATTTTCACGCTTAGTAAGTTAAAGTAACTAAGTCGTAACTAAGCTCTCAGAGCATGATGATTATGGTGCAACTTGAGTTATTATGGGGGATTCCTCATATTTCCCCTCTTTCATACTATTACTAAGCCGTTTTCGAACCTTGATTTTTGATGCCTTGATTTTTGTACAGTATTAATGTAGATGTGGCAGTATACAGGTAAAAAAATCAAGTCATTTGTTTCTAACCGAAGTATGCTATACCAGTTGATTATTTTACTTCTTTTGGTTATGCAGGAAGCGTTATTTTTCTTCCTTGCAGGCGTTGAGTTCTGGAGTTTTGAAAAGTTATTTATTGTGGATGCAGTGATCTCGATGAAACTTTCCGGAGATAACTAACGAGATAAACTGCCTAAGGAAGTTTGCTCAAAGTTTGTTCGGCAAAGTTTTTAAAGGGTTATTCATGAAGACTTTCACTTCCATTTCCATATGCTCATTTAATTTTTTTCAATATTTTTTGTTAAAAACAAAATGGGTTGTTTCTCCATTTCAATTGTAATTGCGCAAAGAATCAAATAGATGAACCCTGAGAATATTGATTAATTTGACTGATTACTTTTTTTAGTTTTTCAGGCTCCGTTGGTTTAGCACATAAAATATGAGAAGTTCTAGACGGGATGCTTTAATAGTACGTTCACACTACGGCCTATATTACGTGATATAGTGCGATTCATGATATGGCAGCTATATCATGTGCTATATTACGTGATATCCCATACATTTGATCTGTTGATATAGATTTTACGAACAGTACTTGATATAGCTCATATCATCTCATTTACTTGATATAATTCTAAAAAGCAGTGGTTGGCAACCCAGCTGCGATAGAGCTGGGTGATATCATTCCATCTCAAATGTCACTTTTCCTTTTGATTGAATCAAAACAAAACACAATTTTCCAGTTGGAACAATTCCACCGTCATGTTGTAAATGAAATTTGGAATCGTTTTGTTTAAACATGTTCATTGAATGAAACTAACCGAAGCAAAATTATTACTCGGCATCCATATTCCAGATTTTGCACCCAATTAGACCACCGACAGAAATATTTAGTCAGATCAAAAAAAATTCACAGCATATCATCATACATTGATTAATTTTATAGGTACAATTTTTGGAGCGGGTACGTATTTCGGAGTGCTGTATCGGATGATCGGTTTGTTTTTTGGGTTTTCCCTTGGTAAATCCCTGGGTAAATTAAATGTGAACAAATTTTTTAACTATCCTTTATTTTACCGAAACTCTAAAAACCAAACCAAATGACAAACTTGAACCGAATTATTCCTCATCCATGTCGGTTTTTTCATTGTCTAATTGGCATCGAGGCAAGAATCAGGCAGATATTTCGATGCTATGACGTTGCACTTAATTTTTCCAATGGAAATATGAGGAAATCAGGGGATGAAGCTTTTTGTTATTAAAAATGTGTTAAGTTCTGATCCCAATGACCCATTGCATTAGAACAAACTTGAAGTACAAATGGTTCTTCAAAACTGTATTTCATCAAAATCTGATCTGTCTGCCTAGAACATGGAATGAAAATCAGTTTACTTAGTTTTTTTTCTGTTTTCTTCATCATCATACTTACAAACGTCAAACTATATCACGCAGTGTAGTGTGAACACCTCCACTTGATATCGATATTAACTTGCTATATCACGTAATATAGTACGTAGTGTGAACGTATTATAACGAAATAGGGTCCTTAGGGTTGCTGTATACATAGTTTAGATAATCATATTTTTATGAGTTGTTGTTAATTAGCCGTCGTTTTGCTGATGTTCTTTGAGAAGTCTGGTAGAAAATTCAGGCTAATCGGTTTATCTTGTATTGGGTACATATTTTGATCTGTTCCGATCAGTTAACATCGAATGATGGTTGAGCCTTGTCTGTTACTTTCATTATTACTTCATTATCACTGATTTCTGGTGGCATGTTTTTATATGTTGTGGAATGTATCCGCTACACGGCCATCAACTTTATTCAGTTTTGAGCCGTTTTTGACTTATTGTGAGTAAATGTAACTGGCATTGTCTAGTTGACATATCTACGACATCGATTTGAATCAGATGAATGTTTTGGATATATCTACTTGTCAATTCCAGTTACATTTAATCATAGTTGAGTGACTCTTACGTTGACGAAAGTTAGTCAAAAACAACTCAAAATTCAATTTCAATTCGTGGCGGCCGTGTAGGCCTTGGCACTCTGAATCTGCCTGTTGGGGAAGATTAAGAGAGTAGGAATAAAATAAAGAGGGTGAAATCTGTGACAGCCAGCTAAGAGAGGCTCTGCACTCGAAGATCCTCTACCCGTCCTCGCTGTTAACGTGTTAAAATTGTTAGGTTAGTCCAATTCGAGTTGAGCAGGAGTTAAGCGAGAAAAAACATGCTTCGTTCGTGAGGGTTTCACGTAGCACATCCCTAATACCACCAAGGATGTCATAGAATTGAGTCATTACCGGAGAAGTGGTGGGATGATCTAGTACTGGCCTGCCAGAATGTTTCCAAGGATACTGTAGTATACTGGGATTAATTAAATCATTGTTCCAGAGGAGAGGGTTGGGTGTGTTTTATCGAGAACCGCAACCACACAGACTTCATCCACACACAGCCAGGTCGTTGTATCGCTGGTTTATGTACCGTCTGAATGCCGGTAGGGTAGTATTGTCGACTAGGACAGTATGCTGGTTCAAACAACTGGTTCCACACCAGTATTTTTTTTTTACCTGAGGGATTTCGTAGATGGTGAGGTTGAGGAGGAGTACATTAGCCACCACTAGGAGGAATACTTCTCGGCTAGATCCGGATGTCTTTTCAAGGAAGCTGACTGTATGCGAGGACGAAATCAAAAAATTTAAAGAAATGACAAATGCCTCAACACAAGTGGTGATCGCGGGAGTGGATCAATGCAGACCGGAAACTTGACTGACTATTCCGCTTTGACTGACTGGATATCGTTCTTCAGATACGTTTTGACGGTTTCTATTTTGTTATTAACATTTTTAAGTTCGTTCCCAAGTAACATTGCCAAAACTATCCAGCTTTAGTTTTGTTAAAGTTTTATGAAAGCCACTCGAAATCAATTTGGTTTTATTATGGTAGTAAGAGATGCCAACAGGTTTCAAATTTGAGTCAGGTTTATGAGGTTTATGAAATCGTAAATTGCTGTTTTGACCATTTTGCCTCCTGTAAATGCATTAAACGGCAGGTTGGCATTGAGGGATATCAACAAATGACCAAACAGTTTTATAGTAGCCATTGCGAAGGTTAATTGGCTTCTTGGCAAAACTGTAATTTTTCCAATCGCCATATGGAAATATAAGAAATTATTGAAATGTTGAAAAATAACTACATCAAATATTAAATGTAAATGGAGACCAATTTTGGCATTCTTTTAGATAACCTTGTTGAATTCCATCAATTTTCAGGCGCATTAATTTTTGGCTCTTATCGTACCAATATTCACTAAACCATTCCCGCAATACTGGAACTTTTTTCTTAGATATTATTTAATGTTAAATGAATCAGAAGAGCAAAGAATCGAACAAAGCAGAACAACAAAATTCAACCACGATATTACCGTGAAGTCTGACAGCTGTGGCCATTTCGCCCTATGCTGGTTTTCATGGCAGCCAATATGTTTTATGAAGATTCACAAGTGGTCATAACATCCTTCACTAGAACATTTTTAAAATCTGCATGGTTTTACAAAGGTTTTATTAATTTGTTTACACAACCGTCAATAGAGTGGGCCACCTTGTACACATTTCGGCTTTAAAGATGCATAAAGGAGGTGTTGGTGGACAAAACAATGTAACAATGTTTTGAATGTAGTTTCAGCAACAAAGCCGGGAGGAGTGATATACGGCTGGAATAAAACTAAAATTGTTTCTTGGGTTGCGCACTGTGTCAATGAGCCTCCTGGTTTCTGAGATCACCCGGCTAGTGTAATCGAATCTGTCCACATATTTTCATCCGATGGGAAAACAGGGTTTTGGCTGTCTTCCCACGCACTTAGAAATTATTAATCTGACACGTGCAGAAATTCGTCTCTAATAAAAATCGGAAAATGTAAACAAAGATTTCCTTAAAAATGATGCCTCCCGAAAGCGAAACACACGCAACTTGGCAAAAGGTGTTTTTGATTGGATATACATGAAAAATACATGACATTTCGATAGTGAGCAGCTTCGATCATCGGTTTACAATCGTTTATTTGCCATTCGTGTGTTGTTATCGTTGGCAGTGACATCAACAAAGGACGGAGTAGTACTTTTTCCATTGTGCGTACCGAATTGGATGCTCGAGTCTGTGTGTGTGCAGATTTAAACAATCTCGAGTGTACCTTAACAATCGCAACAATGCAACGTTCAGGTTGCTGGAATTCATAATGTTATTAAGAGCCGGCTTCTTAGTGTACCTACTGAAAACCGTATGCATTGAAAAATGGACTGATTTAATCTCCATTTAATTCCAACTACCTTTGCTTATCTTCGACAGATACGCGTATTTCGTCTACAATGTGCAGACTTCTTCAGTGTCTCGTACTAATAACTTCGTCTGCACATTGTAAACGAAATACGCGTATCTGTCGAAGATAAGCAAAGGTAGTTGGAATTAAATGGAGATTACTAATTTTTCTTCTAAATTATAGTTACAAGTATTCCACTAAACAGCTCAAACCCTCTAGGATTCTGATTTAATCGCTTGTTCATGGCCTTGACCTACTTTATACTACCAATCCATCGTCAATCGTAGCAACTCTGTTGTGTGCAAAAAAACAATGACAGCGTTATTAGTTGATTCGCAGCAGCCATGACGAAAACAGTCAAGCAACTACGCTTGATGGTTTGTTCGTACTGATAGCTTCACCCCGGAGCGAAGAATTTGTACATCGTGAGGCACTTCGTGTACAACACATATAGCCGATACGTCATTTATAACATCCTCTCCCTTCTGGAGAGAGGAGAACGTAAACCTAGTTGCAGCCGCCTTAAAGTGCAGCTAAAGCTTAAGAGGATGAACGAAGGGAAACTGGCCTCATCGTTCTGCCCTTTTGACCTTAGGAACCGACCAAACGGTGAAGAAGCACCTGGGCAAGATAGGCATTGTTAAGTGAGAGCATCAGTTGAGGCCGGCAGTGTCTGAGCAGCAAGCATTCATTGAGAGTGAGCAGCTGAAGGTGCTGAGGAAAAACACCTTTCCGGTGAAGTGCGACAACTCGACTTTATGTCTTCCACCAAGAAGGCTGAATTAAATATAACCCCCACACCTAGTTCCCAAAAGCGGACCTTCTGTGGTTAACAATAAGCTGTTTTTTTTCTGGGCTTACGGTGAAAGCGGAGATATTCAGTACGAAGTACCTGCCAAAAAGTATCGCACGAAGGGCGATATAGTCTTTTAGTCAAGAAGTATCGCACGAAGGGCAATATGGTCTTTTAGTCAGACCTGGAATTGGCCCATTGTGCCAAGAGATCTCTGGAAGGAACGGAGCGGCTGAAGATAAACGTTCTACCGAAGATCGCCAACCCTCTCAACGTCCTCCAACCGCGACTGATAGAGGATTATTGGGCGAACCTAAAGCATAGGATCTTATCCAATAATTTCATGGCCAAAACTGAGGAACAGCAGATCTCCTTGGCCACGAGAGAGGTTTTGCTTCAGCCAAATGCCGTAAGACCGCCTGGCAGAACATCCATGCATTTCTGTTGAAGGCTTTATAAACGTAGAATTTAGGGGAAAGTTCGAACCATTGAATTATCTTTGTCAGGTTTATTTTTCATCGCCATTCCATACTATCCAATTTTCTTTGCATTCATACATGCGTACAGGATGTACCCGGACACTTAAGATCGACTAGAAGCAGATGACGTCAGTCAGTCTGGTCTGGAGACAATGCCATTGGGAATTTTTGACAAGAATAATCTCTGATCTCGTCTTCTTCCGGAAGAGCTGTGAGGTAGCCTGGGTCAAAATTTAAATTCCAGTTCCCCCTTTATTTTTGAGAGCCAATTGGGTCATTTAATAACTATGCAAAATTGCAGCTCGATCTGTGAAACTATATTTTAGCGCCCACAACAACGTGGTTGCTTCGCGCAGGCAGCAGAAGGCTACAGTCCATGCTGCAGGTGTCAGTGTTGTTAGAAAAAAACAGTCCAATGAGCCGTTCGTTTGAATTGCAATCAGTTTTTACTTAATAACTTTTTACACAATCGTCGGATCGCTTTGCGGTCTTGAAAGAAAAGATTTCATGATAAATTTCCCAGAGAACGATTGGATTCACTTATTTATGAGAACAACGGGTCACCTCACTAGGTTATTCTCTATAAAAGTAAGTTTTTCTTTAGAAAATCCTATGTAAAATTAAAACCTCGAGTGCAAAAATATAGTTTTAACGATCAAGTTGAAATTTTGCACAGATTTTAGAAGACCTAAAAGGCTCTCAAAAAGTAGTGGGGAGCGATTTTTCTTCCATATGTCCGTGTCTCAGGCTAATGTACAGTAGTTGGTCCCCACCCACGAGTTGATGGGTTCGATATGTAGGGCCTGGGTCATCTCTCAGTCATAATGAATCAGCTTCAGGCTGAAAGTTTCCCTATGACTCTAGTTTCAAAATATTTGATGCCTAACATTTGAATTTAAGAAAATTGACAAAAAAATGCCGATTTTTTATGGGTTTACCTTCACTCGCACTGACAAAACTACCCATGCAGCATCAATATCATAGTAACCCATGAGTCAGCAGACAAAATTTGACAGCTCTATCAGTCGAACTCTTACCGTGATGGCAAAAATAGTGAAGCAAGTCCGTTCAAAGAACGGCACCCTACCGCATCGAAGACGGACATCGTGCGGCACTTTGTGGACGCCGGATTTGCCCGTTTCGGCATCTACAACATCTTGGCACTATTAAACAACAATCAGAGCATCGAAAGAAAACCCGGTTCCGGACGGCCGACGACCCTAAGCGAAAAGAAGCTCCAAAGGATGCGGAAGAGAAAGACAGAGGGAAAAGTGGCTAAATCACTGCGTTCGCTTTGCTGAGTGGTCGGTTCAACCGGTTCAACAGTGTAAAAGTACCTGTCGAACATGAACATACATGTCTGGAAATGGAAGTCGCGTCCACTGGTTTCGGGGCTGCAGGCAATGACGCGGCTGAATAAAATGGTCAACTCGATTTTCCCGGCAAATCGCGACGTGGCGGTGGTGATGGATGTCGGGACATATCTTACCCTGGATGGCAACGTCTGGCAGGGCACTTTGTATTTTACTTTCGTACACACTTAGATTTTTTCACAGAAATCTGTAAAGTTTTACCGAATTCTCAACAGCTGAACGTTCGGTAATCCGATTTTACGGATTTCGGTGAAATTTTACAGATATCTGTAAAAAATTCACCGGATTTCTGTAAAATTTTACAGAAATCCTTTAAATTGGATCACCGAACGATCAGCGGTTGAGAATTCGGTAATACTTTACAGATTTCTGTAAAATAATTTGAGTGTGTAGCATGAGAAAAAACCCATTGCAAATTTACATACATATCCTACAGGCAGCAAATTATAATTACGCATGAAGAAGCACATCTTCTGTGTCTCTATGTTCAGTCTCTCTACTCGTTACCACTTTTTACCTCGCACAGCGAAACCCATACCGGCCGCAGTGCTTTATGTTTATTAGGCGAAAAACCCAATTTGGTAAAACTGCAAAGGATACATTTATTGATGTCGCCCCAGCTGCCTCATAGGAAAACTGTAGTAGATAAGCCCTATAAATAAGAAACGCCGAAATATACAGGAGGAATTATTCGTTCTGAGCTCGACCCAACCGGAGGTTCTCCGATCATTGGCCAATCGACTACTCAGACAACCAAAATGCACGTATATTGAATGTTGTCTTTATGATATACAAACTTATATGTAAGTAAACAAATCGTATAGAATGCAAAAATATGGCTTATACGTGAAAAAGTGGAGGCCATATACGTGCACATTTCATTGTTTTCTTAAACGAGTTGATTTGAAATCGTATGCGATTGAATTTGTAATACCAAATTCGATTTAAAAGGCTTAGCAATGTTTATCCGATTTAGTTTGTAACGCAGTACGATGAAAACATGACACATCGTATATAAGTCGAAAATTTCCACTGTTTACGATTTAACTTAAACTTAACATGATAAAGGCCACAATTAATTGCGATGTTGACATAAAATATAAGAATATACGATACTATTTGAACACTGTTATACGACTTGTGATTGTCTGGGTACTCTCAACAAAGTTTTTCTTCACTTCTACGGGTTAAGACCTGCAGGTTTAAAAAGAAAGCCCAGGCATGCGAAAATACAGTCTACACCCGTTTCATGAAATTACATCGAAACATAGTTTACTTTCCCCACGAAGGAAGGGAGCTCTGAGGAGAAGTTCATTTCACACACCAAGTTCCCAAAGAAGGTGCTGCTGTGGCTGACAATCAGCGTGAAAGGGATGTCAAAACCGCTCTTCTTTTGCTCCGGACTGGCCATGACCGGGGAAATTTATATTGCGAAATGCCTGTCGGAAGTGGCGTCGTTCATCAAAAAATACCATAAGGGCGAAGACGCGGTGTTCCAGCCGGATCTGCCGTCGGCCTACTACGGCCTACCAGCGGCTGAATATCTATGTGGTACCCAAGTCGGCGAACCCACCAAAAGTCCCCCAGCTGCGTTCCATCGAGAATTTCTGGGCATACCTGAAGTGTAAGATTTATTCCTACAATTTTGTCGCGAAAACTGAGGAGGAATTGATAAATAAAACGAAGAAAGAACTCAAAAACATGCCTACACACATGTTTTCTTCCACCATGGCGAATGTTTCGGTTAACTGCCGGAAGGCCGCACGTAAGGGTGTAGAAGAATTGTTTTATAAGAAAGCTTAAATTATTGCCTTCCATGGGAAATTTATCAAAAGCAATTATCTGTCTTAGCTTTTTTTTATTATCATCCGAAAAAAGTTTCTTTTTATTTTAATGCAAACGTTAATGCCTGATACCTTGGCTTTGCAATGAAAATTCAATTGAGCCTGTACTACACATAATTACGTAACAAAAATCACATATAACTTTGAATAAACCAAAAATAGTTTTATATAATCGTAAATAATTAAGGGAAACAAGAAGAAAACAAGAAGAAAATTGTGTTTTCCATTTTTTTGAATAATTTCTAAAAAAGCCAAGGTTATTTCCAGAACTAATAGCTACACGTAGAAAAGTGTCCTGCCAGTATACTCCTAGCATCGGTATTTCACATCGAAATCTTATGCGAATTCTATAGCACAGAAAGCATTCCTTTGTTAACTAACCGTTAAGAATAATCTTTCTTTTTTGTCGAGTGTTCCTTGATCTCATCACTCTAACCAGCGTATAACTGATAAGCTATTTTGGTCGAGTTGGTCCTTCGTTCACTCTCATCTTCATCATGTGACCATGAAAAGCTGTTACCAAGGAAAATTTGACTCGATGGTACATGCATGGTATCATCATCCTTGGGTGGCTACTAGAATCGGCATCTTTCTTCACGTCGACCAACCTTCGCCGATTAGGGGCCTGTATGAGTGGTGTCGTTTGCTTGTATTGGTGCAATTTTGATAACAGCAACGAAATGCTTCCATTCATCCACCAAAGGTGAGATCCAATTTTTCTTTATTGCTAGCGAAATATTTACAGCTAAAAAATCATTAGAGTGGTATTTTTTAAGTAAAACATGCAATTTTCAATTTTGTCGAGCTTGCCCTTAGAATAAAATTGTCAATTTCAAAGTGATATGTTTACCCTTCTTTGTACGAAGCCATAGAAAAAGCCCGGAAGCTGTTTCCAAAGCAGAGGGTGCAGAATTTGATACCAAAGACACAAGGTTGAAGTAGCATTTTTCCCCAAACATTAGCACTCAAAACGAACAAGAGAGCATTTCGCGGAAGAAAACGTAGAGAGCTGTAGATAAAAACAAGAGCGAGAGGTGAGATATTTCAGAATTATGAATGAATTGCAACGCATCGAGGATACGGAATGCTCAGACTTGAGAAAGATGGTTGCGTGAAAATAGAGTAAGGAAAAGAGGAAAATTTCCACCCTCGCTTGTGCATAGTGATGCTGTTGCTGCTGGCTGCTGCTTCTATTGATGATGATGATGGCGGTAAGGACGAACTACCGCGGAAACAAGCACAACAACCTTTACGGCTTGGGCATGGACGTCGTTTTATTCTTTTTGTTCTTTTACGGTTCACGGAGTTTGTGAACCTTGAAGTTGAATTCTGTTGTTGAGAGAAGCATGCGCAAAAGAAGTTACGTGCCATTGGAATGCTGTGAGAAGAAAATGCTGCACAATGCAGAAATGTATACAGTAGAAATACATTGTTTCGTATCCCTTCTTGTAGCAGTACTATGATAAAAGCCAATTCTGGAGCTTGTAGAGCCTTCAAAAAAAAACGTACGACAGGTTGGGATCAAACAAATATCAGCAACTGTCAGCAACATGCCATGCTATTATAAAGAATTGTTTTCTCACACCTTTGGAAATTGAAATGTGTTGACTAGGAGGAATTTCGCTTCGTATAAATCTCCTCACTGTTTACACGTGTGCTTGGAAAAAAGAACTTGACTTTTTTTTAAACAGATGCCAAGAAAAAATCATCATTTTCGTCAGGTGCTTTACCAACAATTAGAATGCTGACTCTACGGTGTAATGTATTTTTACTAGATAGAAGTGCTAAACATAAATTTTAGGGTTCGTTCATTATACATGAAAACAAAAAACTGTCTGTGGAGTAATTTGGTGTCTTATTTTTTTGAAAAGTGTACTCTTTATGAAAGGATTTTTGCAAAGTGTTGACGAAGAAAAGCTAGAAATTAGAAGAAGCTAGAAATAAGTCGAGTTATTAGTACGAGACACTGAAGAAGTCTGCACATTGTAGACGAAATAAGCGTATCTGTCAAGATATTAAATGGAAAAAAATAATTTTTCTTCTAATTTCTAGTTACAGGTATTCCATTTAACAGCTCAAACACTCTAGGAAGAAAAGCTGTTTTCTTGCTATTTCTTTTTTTTTTTTCATAATAATCAGAATTCCTTTCAAAGAGAGAGCGCAATGAGATTGTTCCAAAATTAATGACAAAGCAATCTGGTGGTCTATAATGTGAATTTAGCTGGAAATTTACATTTACACAGTTTTGTATCTTGGTCCAAATGTTGTACAGGACGTTATGAGAAGTATAAATAAGATGGTTCGTGCATTTGGATATGGAATTGACTGTGCCAGACTTTCATACAAAACTGATACAAGCCTACGAGAATCCGTGGATCCGTGAACTGCAGTCACGAATTCGAGAACAAGCTAAAATACACCGTGAACTGAATCACGTAATCGTGAACTAGTTCATGTTTTGGGATAAAAATCAAGAAAATGTGAACTAGTTTACGGTTGCGTTTTCATTTTCGTGAACGCTTTTGTTTCTGTGTACACGAAACTGAAGAAGTCTACACATTGTTGACGAAATTTGCGTATCTGTCAAGATAAGCAATAAGGGCAGTTGGAGTTAAATGGAAATTACAAATCTTTCTTCTTATTTTCTAGTTTCATTCTCCGTACTGGACGCGCTTCGTTGCCCTCTGAGTAGTTGACTTGAATAATTCCTATTTATGCCGTTGATCAATCAAAAAGTGGGCTTGGGAATTATTAATGTTGGAAAAAGTTGTTGTACACAAAATGCCAATCTGAAACGACAACTCAAAATCTGGCTGATTTTCAATACCCAATATGATTTTTCCGAGATTAACTATATATTTGCCAAAGTTTCAGTAATTATTTGCCAATGTTTCATTAATTATTTTTTTTTACCGAAATTTTGCAAAACAACTTGCTGAAGGGATCAGCGAGTAGAGAAACTACCGAAATCAGCAATCGTGTTTACTGAGATCTCGGCACTGACTTCATACTTTATCGAATTTCGGTAACACAGCTGTCACTTTTTCACACCCGCCATTTCAGAATTAAGAAAAAAGACGTCAGGATTTACGATCTTTTTCGTAAGTATACAGTTATTGTTGGGTTACCGGACCCTAACCAACACCGATTGGGGGGGGTAATTAATTACTGCCAGTTGTGGGGTGTAAAATACCGGGCGTCTCCTTAGGTGGACTGTATATTATTGGTTGGGTTTGAGGTTTTTTTTAGGCGTTCCATCCAATCATTTCCACACATCACATTACACATCCGTCCATTCACGCAAGCACATATATTTAGTCCTTTCCACACACGGAAGTTCGGAAGTAACATCACCCTGCATTCGCTACGCCACTGTCGAATGAGAGGATTTCTGCCCAACGATCATACTACCGAGTCTAAACTCTATTCTCCTTACCACATCGGGAGATAGCGACAGCGATCACGGGCGATCGTTATCGGTGACGTCATCGCTTGGAATCATCTGGTTGTTGGATAGTGGATGATCTGCTGTGCTATAGTCGTGTCGGCTCTGACTCTCGAGAAGGATGGATGAGAGCAGAGCCACAA
Organism: Aedes japonicus; assembly: GCA_034211315.2. Taxonomy (NCBI): domain Eukaryota; kingdom Metazoa; phylum Arthropoda; class Insecta; order Diptera; family Culicidae; genus Aedes; species Aedes japonicus. The sequence goes on from JASCZW010003797.1 coordinate 12,772, forward strand.
TTGGAAGGACTGTTTCGTGTTAATTGTTTGTGAGGTAGTGAATGTCCATATGTAAATAATGTAAATAAATGTGATGTTGTGTGTGGAAAGGACTAAATATATGTGCTTGCGTGAATGAACGGATGTGTAATGTGATGTGTGGAAATGATTGGATGGAACGCCTAAAAGAAACCTCAAACCCAACCAATAATATACAGTCCACCTAAGGAGACGCCCGGTATTTTACACCCCACAACTGGCAGTAATTAATTACCCCCCCAATCGGTGTTGGTTTGGGTCCGGTAAGCCAACATTATGGTCCTTCGAACCGGATAAATCGGCAAACCGGACAAAGGAGACTGCCAGCGCTGGTCAATGCGTGGCTTGGGTGTCAAAATGGTTGGTTTGTGTATGCATACAATTAATCCGCAGCCATCACTGCGGCATATTCAATTATCGCGAGATCGTCATTACTCTTGGATCGATATGGCACTGAAAAATGATGACAGTTAGTTAGTTAGTTAGTTTGCAGAAGGAGATAATTTCTCATCTCCATGCAAAGCGCTAGGAGCGGACAGTAATTTTATTAATAGAACGCAAAGACATGAAGAGAAAGTGTATTGATAGTTCCGTGTAGGGCAACGGCAGGCTTTGAACTTGAAAGATACAAGATTGAAAACGAGCGGAGGCCATTTGAACGGTAGTATCCGATCAGGCACATTTTCAATCTTGTATCTTTCAATTTCATAGCCTGCCGTTGCCCTATACCGAACTATCAATACACTTTCTCTTCATGTCTTTGGGTTCTAGCAATAAAATTACTGTCCGCTCCTAGCGCTTCGCAAGGAGATGAGACACTATCTCCTTCTGCAAACTACTAAATGATTAAGTCTTGACATCATTGGTTTATTGATCCTCTTCTCCCAACCCAAATGCCCGCACCTTTGCCTTGACCCCTGTCATCAAATTTTAGGCAATGATAGGACCGAGTTGCTTACTTACTTTTAACCACACTTTCTTTAGTTCAAGTTTATTTTTTATCAGTTTTGGCGTTTTAACGAGCTTTGCCGTCATGATTGCCCAAAATTTTTCAATTGGGCGAAGTTCCGGAGTGTTTGGAGGGTTGACGTCTTTTGGTACAAAAAACTACATTATTATCTTTGTACCAGTCTAAGACGGGCCGGGCATAGTGGCAAGATGCCAAATCCGGCCAAAACAGTGTCGGGACATCGTGAGATCTCAAGAAGGGCAGAAGTCGTTTTTGGAGGCATTCGTCCTTGTAGATTTGTCCGTTGACGGTCCCAGAGGTGATGAAAGGCTGACTCATTTTGCCACATCCGCAGATCGCTTGCCAGACAAGGAATTTTTTGGCGAATTTCGACAGTTTTTTCTTCCGTACACCCGGAACGGCCAACTTAGAGGTGGCGACGTAGTGTTCTTGTCCTGGCATTTGTTTGGTGTCGGCTTTAATGTAGGTGTCATCGGCCATCACAATGCAGAACGGTTTTGTGAGCCACTCCCAGTACAGTTTTCTTGCACGAGTTTTGGCCACCGAGTTCTGTTTATCGCTCCGGTTCAGTGCCTTCTGGACCTTGTACACATGTAATCCAGAACGTTTCATTGTTTTCTGCACAAAACAAACTGAAACTTTCGCCTTTTTCGCAACATCCTTGATCGAAATGTTGGGATAACGCTTAAATTGGTTCAATACCACCCTGGCCTTTTCCGGATTTGATGTGCCACGTTTTTTGCAACTACCATTTTTCCGCTTGGTTGTCTTACGGTCCTTGAACGTTTTGATCACATGAGATACGGTTGAATGTGCGATTCCGAGCTGTTTTCCGATCCATCAATGAGAAGCGTTTGGGTTTTCGAATTGAGTGCCCAAAATTTGTTGGCGCACTATTTCTTGATTCGAAGCCATCACTGAAATCACTCGATCGATTTTCACGAAATTACACAATTGACACAACACAATGAAATACATTCAGTTAAAATTTCAATAATTTTTACCAACACGCTAAAAAGTTACGAACAATTGCGTGTGTCCAAATTTCATCGAATACAGTCTTTAATGCAGTTTATAATTGAGGAAATGTTTTGTTTTTTCGCTACAGTAAATTATGGTTCACAGTGTTAAAAATAGTTTTGATAGATTGGGATTTAGGTGCATCGCTGTTCATTCTTCTGATACATTACGAAGTAACTCGCAAAGGTTCGATTTCACAGATCTTTTGGGAACGAATCCATGATGATATGATGAACTACTCAAAAGGACTACCTGTGGAAGTAGTTGAGGCCGGAGCTACTCCAGGAGATTATCACGGCACACTTACCAGGAGGATGTAAGTGTGTTAATGATTCAATTATTAACTATACTTCAAAGCATTTTGAGCCAACTGACAGCGATGCAACCTTTAATTATTTATAATGTTTGTAATTTTTTGTGTGAAATGATGTTATTTTTCATGATAACGTTCGAAATGTCTTCATGAAGCACCTCGGCTGGGCAGAACCAATGAAACTGCCTATACAAGTATTACGATGTGTTGTGGAACCGTTGCATATCAGATGACGAATTGACATTATCCGTAAACTGTGTCTGCAGTTTGATCACTCAATCGCATGGACGATAGTAGACCATAGTCTTTGTACGCAGCACACACTCAACCTGCTAGGTAAAATTTCAGACACTAAAACATTGCTAACAAATTGAAGAAAATGAACATTGGTTCAAAATTTATACTGAATGCTTTAAATTAACATCAATAGAATATGCTGATATGACTAACCTTTCAAGTTGTATAAAGTCAGCACAAATTTAATGATCTAAGTGTACAGGGAGTGAGATGCTAAGGATCAAGAAACAACAGATTTTAAAGTCGATAGTGCTTTCAAGTGCGCTACCAAGGGAAGGTCCATTAATTATTTCACGCATTAAGTGGGGAGGTGGAGTTTGGGAAAACGTGACAATCCATACAAAAAAAATTTATGGTCCATATGAAAAACGTGACGAGGGGGGGGGGGGGGGGGTTTGTAAAGTCACTTTTTGCGAGACATTATTAATGGATGTTTCCTAACTGGATCACTGGAGAAACTATAGTTCATAAATCGATTTCGAAATATACAAATTAGGTTGCGTTTTCTCAAATCATAAACGACAGGAAAAGTACATATAAAGGCAGCTGTGTATATATTCACCGGAAACAAAAGCGAATAATGTTGAACCGAACAATAAGCAATGAACCTTTGCATTGCCATCTAGGTATTTCGTTTGATTCAGAAATGTTATCTAACCTGCATTGACCATCGCTAAAGCTAAAAGCAACCCAATATGTTTAAGGTTACAAAAGGATTCCGTGATTAAACTTTTTTGAAGCCACCTCTTTTTAATTACTGTTACGCTTCTAGTTGTCAAAACTAATGTTAGCGTTGTGGTTCGGAAAGGTTGTTTATTCAATAGTAAAAATGACCAATCAAGGTTCATACTGATTTTCAAAAGTAATCGTAGATGGTACGCGAAAGATGTGAGAGGATTCGGCCCACTCATGTTTTGAAATCAACGTGGTCAGGAGAAATGATTGCAAAGTTTCTCAAATTTTCCAACTCGACCATGAATATCGTGCTTAAACGTTACCGGGAAACACTAAGGGCATCTTCAGCGGTGGTCTATATTTGGAACAACTTTGTACTTGATTTGCATCAGCAGAACTTGAATAGAGCAAGCTAAACTAGACCAACTTTGCGTTCCCCGCATCGGCGTTGATTTTTTTTTCAGGGTTTGCAGATTTTTTGCAAACTTTCTGCTATGGATTGGTTTGACCAAATAATTTTTATTGCCAATAGTACGTTGTAAGCAGACGACGAGGAATACTTGGTCTTTTGTTTGGCTGAAAGTTTAACAACATATCGGAAACGATAAGTTTTGCAAATTGACCAACTTCTCTGATTTTTTTTTCAATTTCTCGTAAATTATTGAAATATTTGTGATATTCCGCTTTTTTTTTGTGAAAAATGTACCAACTGAAAGTCCAAATAACTTCTGGGAAGTTAAATCTGAACCTCAAAGTTCCGGTAATTTACAGAAAGTTGTTTCGATTAAATGGATAACCAGCAAGTTTTTGGAAGTTCAACCAAGTTTCCAGAAACGTTGAGAATTTCGGCAATTCATTGGATTTCTTTGATGTTCCATCACTTTACTTCTTAAAAGAGAGAGTGAGCAAACTTCATGATGATCGTAAAATTTCAAATAAGTTTATTCATTTGGCGCCAGCATCACCCGCGCCAATCACGGCCACTTTTTGGCTCAAAAGCTGAAATTTCACTCATTATTTGGTATTTTGAAGAAGCGTGCAGTGTTTTGGAACGGTATTTTTCTTCTTTCAAATTTCTGCAATAGATCAAAACATATACCAGATTAAAAATGATGCAATATAAATCCAGTATAACACAAAATTTACAACGCCGGTGCAGTGATGTTTTTGCGTTTGCTCTAAAAAAATTAATACAAACTACGATTTGGACTACCGTTGTAGATGCCCCAAAGTTGGATTGAGAAAATCAAATCAAGCGCCTGTTGCCACTTTTCATATATGACCAGAAACTACGAGCGAAGATAATCAGGGCAGTCCAGAATCCTGGGATCTCCGGGCGTAATTAAAAAAAAAAAGTTCACTGCCCTAATACTTAGTACAATTTGGCAAATCTACATGCAAGAAGGATTTCGGTCGGTCCATTCCAGAAAATATTCCAACAGAATTGGATCCCAACAAACCTTGTTGCCAAAACCTATGCAAGGAATTTGTACGAGCAAGTTCTGATTAAGCTCAACGAATGTATATTGATGAACGATGAAGCTTAAGTGAGAAGTTCAAATATGTATTTTCAGATATATTTGCTAGCAAGTTGATGACTTGGTTATGTATCTGCAGTTGTGGAAGAAAAACAAAGGTTTTTATTGCCGAAGCGACTAAGAATGGACAGGTGAAGTGTCTTCAGCAAAGAATTTTGTCCCGTGGAATTCTTGCCGACTTAGTCAGCTGCCATTTCAGCCGTGATGTCGTATGAGAAAAGTATCAATCCACCACATTGTCCAGATTTTCGCCAAATCGGTTTTTTCTTGGTAATTATCAAGCGTAAATGGAAGAAATGCAAAACATTGTCTCATTTGTATAAATGCCGAAAAACATAGCAGATAAGGTAGAATGTAGTACTGTGCATGAAATGATGTACGATTTTTTATTCTGGAGAAATCTCTCATTTTAAGCGGCCAAATTGTAAAAGAAATAAACTTTAATGTCATCTGGTGCCAAGCATTGAGTCTCTTCAGGAATAAATCGATCATTCTGCCTTACGTTATCTTTTGTGTCGATTTCCCACCATGCAAACCCAGCTGTCAAATCTTAGGCCTCGATAAGGTTTAAAATGCACCGCTAGGGCACAACGAGCCATCTCATATTTCGTGTTAGGGGGCATTCTCCTCGTGTTTTGCTGTGTTATCGGATAATAATGATGTTATTGGGTCGTTTCTTATCAAAACCAATAACCAGGTATGCTTTCAAATTAATAATTAGAATAAGAGTTTTTTCTAAGCATGCCGATGTAATATTTAAGAGATGTATCTCAACCAGTGTGTGAAAAAATTGACTGCCCGAAATGAGTGCGAAAAACAACAGCATTCAATTCTTTGGTCTTTGCTGAACACACGAATTACTAATAAAGAGAAAAAGCAATGAACGAACGAACACAAGCATTCGGTCCCCTCCAAAAAGGTGACCCGCACCGAATGTCTTCATTCACACAGGATGCTACCGACACATTTTTCTATACAGATCTCCGGTTCAATCAGTCAAAACAAAAAGAGGAGAGCATCACAAAACACAATAATCGCAAACATTCTGACTGAATGTGTTCTTGCTATCACCGAATTTTGGCTCTTCTGAAATTCAGTTTTGCACCGAATCGGTGAATGACGAGATGGATGTTGGATAAATTCACGGGATACTGCTTATTGAATTTGAATTTTTCGCACCCTGATCTCAACACTTTGCATTGGTTTAATTGAGAAAATTTCAAAACTATATACAAACCAACTTGTTACGAAACAAACTTATCGTTCTAGGAATAAATCCATCACAAATAACCGTTTGCCATACGTAAACCCAAGTAGCACACTACGATCATAATTAGTTACAGTAGCTTGATTATGACTTAAAGGGCGATACGGTCAAAATTTGGTCAATATCAACTTGACGTATTTCTTTCAATTTTGCATTTAAAAAACCTGAACACCCCTCATTTTGAAGGTGTGTGTGTGTAGAATGTTGCTCCTATTTTGATTTTGGAATTCACTCTTCAGTTGTCAAAATGCCGTCCAAGCAAGAAGATAAGCGTATCAAAATTTTGCTCGCGCATCGCGAAAATCCGAGCTACTCGCACGCAAAGTTGGCAAAATCGCTAAAAGTTGCCAAATCAACCGTTAAAAATGTAATTAAAGTGTTTGGGGAACGTTTGTCGACAGCCAGGAAGTCTGGATCGGGGGGAAATCGAAAACCGGAAGCCGCTGAGACGACAAAGATAGTTGCCGGTAGTTTCAAGCGAAACCCTAACCTATCTCTCCGAGATGCCGCAAATAAGCTGGGTGTATCGTCTACAACCGTGCATCGAGCCAAAAAACGAGCCGGACTATCGACTTACAAGAAGGTAGTGACTCCAAATCCCGATGATAAACAAAATACGACGGCCAAAGCGCGATCCCGGAGGCTGTACACGACGATGCTGACGAAGTTTGACTGCGTGGTAATGGACGACGAAACCTACGTCAAAGCCGACTACAAGCAGCTTCCGGGACAGGAGTTTTATACGGCAAAAGGAAGGGGAAAGGTAGCAGATATTTTCAAGCACACGAAACTGTCAAAGTTCGCAAAGAAATATCTGGTTTGGCAAGCCATCTGTACCTGTGGCTTGAAAAGCAGCATTTTCATAGCTTCCGGGACTGTCAACCAAGAAATTTACGTGAAAGAGTGTTTGAATAAACGTCTGCTGCCTTTCCTGAAGAAACACGGTTGTTCCGTACTGTTTTGGCCGGATTTGGCATCTTGCCATTACGGTAAAAAGGCCATGGAGTGGTACGCCGCCAACAACGTGCAGGTGGTTCCCAAGGACAAGAACCCTCCCAACACGCCAGAGCTCCGCCCAATTGAGAAATACTGGGCTATTGTCAAGCGGAGCCTAAAGAAGACCAAAAAAACTGCTAAGGACGAGCAGCAGTTCAAGGCAAACTGGCTTTCTGCGGCGAAGAAGGTGGACAAGGTGGCTGTACAAAATCTGATGGCAGGGGTCAATCGTAAGGCCCGGCAATTCGGATTTGGAAAAGCGGAAGCCTAACTGAATATTTTTCCTGAATTTTATACTAATTGAACTTGAAAAAGAAATTTAATTTGATTTTTTAAATAAACGGTTTCACCGATTTACACGCGGTTTCCCTTGACCAAATTTTGACCGTATCACCCTTTAGCAAAACAATTTATGTTATCTCAATCGAATGGCAACAAGTGTGCTACTAGGGAACTCTTGAGATGACTTTGAGGCAAAATACACCGTATTGTTTGGTAATTTCTAAACGACCGTCGATAGTAAACTGGTCGTCATGGGTTACGAGAACCAAGGAAACCCGAAAGTGGAAACTTTTTAAAGATGTATGCATCTCTTATGTATATTTTTTTATAAAGTGAATGTATTTTTAATGATAATACAGATAAAACAGATCAGTTTCAGTAGAATCAGTTAAATTAAATCTAATCATTCTGATGAAGGATGCTAATTTTTCAAAGAACTGTTAATTTCATGACTTTTTTTTTGCCTTAATGCACAATTCGTCCCGCCGCATTGTGAACGATGAAGAATTCATTTTCACGACCACCAACCGTCATCTACTCACATCATTTATCATGCCCTGACTAGGCAAACTGGTCTCGTTCGACATGCTATCATTTGCACCCCTAGCAGCTACAATGGAAACGTGCATGGCTGTATTTTAGTGCCGATTTGCCAAGCATCCTCGGGCAACCGGCTGTACTCCTCTGCCTACCGAGGAGCATCAATATTCATTATTATGTGTGAATTTAATTCCAAAGCATTTCCTGCTGGGGGAAGCGTTTGACTAGACCGACACAGTTGTACGCCTGGTCTGGGGTCTGGTCTACCTAGGTACAGCCGGAAGTGTCGATAAGGACTTCAAATTGATTTATTCTCTGAAAGATCCCTCCATCCTGGGACCATTTGAATGGAATGAAATGCGAATTTTCTCCTTAAAAGAGTTTCATCGGTTGTCATCGCTTCCCCAGAAAAAATCTCCCCGGAAACAGTTGCCAGTGCTTAACTCAGTAAAAAGGGGATTTGGAAATGGGGGTTGGCTCACGGTGGTTTCATTTGAGGTGAATAACGGTTGTCATAACGTTAAACATTTACGTGGCCACGGTCGGAAGCAATGGAACGTAGGGGTAAAAGAATCGTTCGTATTACCGGCGCAGAATTGTTGCAGTGATTTACTGTCGATTTTATTATATTTTTTGTTATTTATTTTGCTTTGGGAAATTGGCAGATGAAATTGTATAAAGCATTTTGGATGGTATGAATACTGTGAAGTAACAAGGCGGTGTAGTAAGCATAATGATTCGATTCTATATACCATATACTGAGAATTAGCTGTGTATCTCAGAGAATTATTTTGTCCAAAAATTTCAAACAAATTTGAATATTGTGAGCGATTTATTTTAAATTGCTTATACGTGACTGAGATTCATATAAAAGGTGAGTTGTATTGACTTCTTAGAAAGCCCATTCTTCACGAAACTGGGGCATAAATACTGGGCAAGCAGTTTTAGGTTAATCCAATTAACTCGTTCACTGAGTTAGCTCTCGTTGTCGTGATGATTAGATATCTCTCGTTTACTGAACTTGGAATTGAGTTAGAATTTCCCACAACATGCCAATACCAAAATTGTATCTCTCAGGTGTTCCAAGGTAAGTCAATTTACATTTATTGTTATTCGGAAGCTTTTTTTGCTTGCATGCATAAGATACTTTTCTTATGTATTTTAACTAATCAATACCAACTTTTGTTATAAGGACTAAGATTAGAAACCTTGCAGTGTTTCCCATCACTTTGTTCGTATCTCTATCGAGTCACATCGATATGGACGAACGAAAGTGTGGTTACCAAGATCATTTTTATTTTCATCTGGCTGATGATAGTGCTTTCACTAATTTATTCACTCTAACAGAAAATATTTATATCAATTTTTTCATACAAAAACCTGTAAATATTACACGCTATATGTTGAAATTTTTATTTATTCGCATAAATATTGGAAGAACATTTATCGAAGATCAAACCAAATTCAAATCAATCAAATTAAAAGGGTAGGTGACAGTGTCAATGGCCGTCATTGAAAGTGAGACTGCTTCAACTCGAGCATCGAACGTTTTAACATTAAAAGCCTTTTTTGTTGTTCGTTCTAACTGTCTTTCATTTTCATACTTCTTTCAAGCTGAACGGCCACTGCGTCGTTATCAAAATGATGCTTGAAACAAAGAAATAATCGAGTTCATTTTAGAGTTCAGAAAATGCATGGCCCTGATTCGGCAATTTTTCAAAGTTGTTGATTATAGCCTACCATGTAGTTATCAGCACGTAAATTTTAACATAAGTGTATGGCACCGTTATGAACAAATGTTACGAAATTGTTCTACCTATTCTTTACAAATGAACTGTCCGGATTTATAGACTGCCCGGAAGTTCCTGCAGCACGGTATTCATGTTCATGTCTAGACAAAATAGTCAAAAGGTCGAAAGTAACATTTGTAAACAATGACTTCTAGCGTATTTTTCTGGGATCTGCTTGCTCCCACAACCAAAATAGCACCAGAAACAGATAGAAGGAGTTATTACCTTCCCATCGGTAGTAGATATAGATGTAAGCAACCTGGCATATCCATGAAATTTACGTTTTAAGTCATAGTTTACAATAATTGTTATTGTTGAACAATTATTGTTCCTTTCGACCTTTTGACGATTTTGTCTAGATTTTTTCTTGCCCGAGAAGCAGTACACCTATGAGGACGTCCACAAATTACGTCCCGCTTTAAGAAAACACTGGTATAGGGTTGAAGACGATATCTAGGGTTTTTTTTTTCATTAGGGCGAATCTACAATTGAGAGATTCTCTCTGGGCTCGCTCTCTTTCATTCATAAATCAATCACCTTTACGTTTTTCATTCTACTATTTGTAGAGTATGCTAGCCAGCACTGTTGTGTTTCGATCTGTACTAAAGAATCCCTCGAAAGTTTAATAATGGCGCTGTAATGAATGAAAGAGAGCGAGCCCGGCGAGAATCTCTCAATTGTAGATTCGCCCTAATGAAAAAAAACCCTAGATATATACAAAATTGTAACATTACCCTCAATACGAAAAATGCCATTTTTTGCGTGACGTATTTGATGGACGTTCCCTATTGAATGATATACGTTCTAAGACTGACGCCCAATCGGATTTATTTCATTTTGGTAAGCAGGGTAACCAGACAGACGGTTTATTTTTGTTTTACTTGTTTGCCGCTTAATGCATTTCCTTAAGGCAAAAGGGTTTTTAAATGCTATTTCAACTGACCATAATAGGGTAATATGAAACGGTATATAAATATATAAGAACATATAAAAACAGCATTTTACGAGTTTATGAAGTTGAAATAATACAAGGTTTAAAGATCGTAGTAAATAAGCTGTGTAGATTCTCATAAACCTAACAAAAATATGAAAGCTATTGCCACCTGTTGCTGCCATAATAAAACTAAATTGATTTCTAGTGACTTTTATTAAACTAAAGGAAAACTTAAAAAGCTGAATGGTTATGGCGATGTTACTTGGGATGTTGTCAATCTAATAATATTGATGCGAGGGAGTATGACTGAGAAATCACATGGTGTATTCAATATTCTTGTTTTATTGATTATTTTTGCAAGCTTTTTATGATCTTTTCTGCTTTATTAACCAATTTAACATGAGCATAGAGCAGTGTGCCCTACGTCAATGTTCTTACCCTTTTTTCAGCATTACACATACTTTATTTGTTTAAATATGTGTAACTGTCAAAATAGAAAAATAATAAAGCAGTAACCTGTAGGATTGTTGAGAGCAATAAACGAAGCCTGAAAGATATAATCAGATGTAACTAGTTTGTCGCATCAAGCTAAATATTCGGACATCGATCTCATTTTAAAATTCAACCGATAACAATTCAAAGTAAAAATTCACTTTGTTGTCCAATATAACTATGCAAGGAATTTCTTTTTACCCTTCTTACATCAATAGAAGAGTATTAAGATCGCTTGAAAACTCGACTTTTTATCCGAGGCCCACAAGGCCGAGTGTCATATACCATTCGACTCAGCTCGACGAACCGAGCACTTGTCTGTGTGTATGTGTGTGTGCGTTACAAATAATGTCACATCGGTTTCTCAGCCATCTGTGAACCGATTTCAGTTCTGTTGACAGCAAATGGAAGCTACAACATTCCCATAGAATGGAACATTTCCGAACGGAACGTTTCCATTTCATTCGGACATTTCGTTACGAAGATATGAACGAAACAGTACATGACGGGCTATTATAATAGTAATCAAACAGTTTAGTCTCCGATTACATACCGAGCTATTTGTGTACCGATTTCAGTTTTGTTGGTGCCAAATCAAAGCTATGAAATCTTCAAATAACTGGTCAAAATTTCATTATGATTGGATAATCCTTCATGGAGATATGACCAAAACAATACCTGAGAGCACATAATTTTGAGATGAAAAAATACTCGTTGCAGTGCAAAACCACACAAGACCACCCAAGTAACATTGCCAAAACGATCCAGCTTTATTAAGTTTTACTAAAGTTTTATGAAAGCCACTAGAAAACAATTCGGTTTTATTATGGCAGCAAGAGATGCCAATAGGTTTCAAATTTTAGTCAGATTTATAAGAACCTACACAGCTTCTTTACAACGATCTTAAAACCTTGACTTCTAAAATTCCTTTTATTCCTATCAAAGGTTTTATTTTGACTTTGTTAACTCATAAAATGCTGTTTTGAAATGCCGTTTTAGGACTCATTCAAATTAGCTTATTATGATCAGTTGCATTTTAAAACCATTTTGCTTTCAGTAAATGCATTAAACGGCAAATTGGCATTGAGGAAAGCTACCAAGCGACCAGATAGTTTTATAGTAGCCATTGCTAAGTCAAATTGACTTGTTGGCAAAACTGTGATTTATTGCAATCGCCATATTGCAATATATGAAATAATTGAAATGTGGAAAAATAAATACACCAAATTTTAAATGTAATTCAATTAAACTGTATATCTGAGACAAATTTCGGTATTCGTTTTGATAATTTTATTGAATTCCATCAATTTTCAGAAGTTTCTTGATTAATTTATCGAATATATTTCTTTCAATTTTGTTTTTGTTGATGTAAACTCGCATAATTTCCGAGGCGCTTTAATTTTCAGCTCTTATCGTGCCAATATTCACCATAAAATTAAATGCGCATATGATTTGGAGCATGATACGCTATATAAAACTCAATTTGTTTTATATATTTTGCTATCAAACATAATTTTCCACAACACTTTAGCTTTTTTTCAGCCATTATTTACTGTTGAATGAATCAGAAGAGCAGAGAATCGAACAACGCAGAAAAACAAAAACCAACCACGATATCACCGTGAAGTTTGACAGCTGTGGCCATTCGGCCCTATACTGGTTTTGATAACAGCCAATAGTGTTTATGATGGTTCTCAAGTGGTCATAACATCTTTCACTAGAACATTTTCAAAATCTTTATGGTCTTGTAAGGGTTTTTTTAATTTGTTTTCACAACCGTCAACCAACCAATCCCAATAAGGGATATTATGTTAATTAGTATTACCAAACAACGAATCACACCACTTACGAAGAACACAAGAAGAACAAAGATGAAGAGCCCTTCTGGCTAAGCAATTACCCTGATAAAAATCAAATGTAAACATTGAATTAAAAATAAATAAAAACACATTTTACTACTTTTACACAACCGTCTATAGAGTGGGCCACTTTGTACACATTTCGGCTTTAAAGATGCATAGAGGAGGTGTTGGTGGACAAAACAGTTTTGAATGTAGTTTCATCAACAAAGCCGGGAGGAGTGCTATACGGCTGGAATAGAACTGAAATTGTTACTTGGGCAATCACACCAATCGATGCCGCTTGCATTCTATTGTGTCGCATCTGGTGCGTTGTATAGCACATACAGCGGACTAGCCACACTATGCGACTCTATAGAATTAAAGCAGCATCGATTGGCTCGAGTGGTCTGGTTTTGAACTGCAACGAGTATATTCGGAAATAACACAAAGTCTCCATTTACTATTTTCAACGAACATGTACTTATTAAGCATCTTGAATCCATATCGATAATCAAAATTGACGCTTAGGATTGTCTAATATTTCATTCTATGGACTGATTATATGAAATTTCTAATATTTATGTAATTTCCCCTTTTATATAACTAACATAAACAGGCTGTTAAAGACTATTAATGGCAATATGTTAATCACTTCGATGAACAATACGTTCAGGATTGATAAATAGTTAATTTTATAAACTGAATGTATGACATATCGAATGTTCCTGGATCTTCCTGGGATTTCGAATGAAAATATCACTCCAGTACATTATTGGCCATATTTGAGTTCGTTATTCTGGTGAAGTGTAAGAAGGGTTCAGTCTCACCATCGGTGGATTAATGCGTTTTTTTTTATAATAATTAAACTATAAACATTACCAATCAAATTGAAGTTCTGATATTCAACTGACATAACCTTAATGCCAATCGGGTGCCAATCGGAATATGAGAGGGACCATCAGGTCACCCGATTGAAGTGAATAAGATTGGGAGCATTGGTGTGATAACTTCCCGTTTGTGGATACAAGGCGAACACTTCTCCTCACTCATGGAGGCTTCCTCACATCTGTGCACCCTTAAACTTAAAAAATGGTCAATAATATTAAATTTCATGTTATTTTATGAATGTTTATTACTAAACAATTGAATAATAATGAACATTTTTTCTTGAGTGCTCAGTTGATGACAATTTCAGAAATGAATGATTTTTCTTAAACAAAACAAGAGAAACATTTGATTGGATGGTGCGTTGTTTTGTTGGATATCAACAGGAATGCAGAATTGAAAAAAAACCTAAGTAAAATAAAATGTTTGATGAGTGCCTTTTTCTTTATAAGATACAAATCAAAACAAGGAAAATGGAGAATATTTGATAGAATATCGTATATTGTAGCACATTGATTTGTATACAATTAGCTTATTTATAGGTATAGATAAACCAAGCAGTGATTGACAAAACATGTATTGATTAGAAAACTAATACGAGACTATCACTAACAAAACGGCTTTGTGCTTCTAGAGGATAAAATTTCTAAATAAACGTTTTGAAAACTGAAAAAGCATATTAAATAAATGTTTTTGAAAACATTAATTCAAAAACTTGATGCAACAAAGAAAGCGCCGGTTCCTTACCAAACCTTAATAAATTGACTGTTTTTATTTGATGTAAGTATGTAGAGTGTGGTCTACTATAATCATTTACATTGCGATTGCAATCATTTAAATTAACAGAATCAAACTAATAAATTATGTTAAACTTTCTAGAATCAAACCCTCCTTTCTTTCGCAGACCAAAATTTTATAAATTGGACGAATCAATGCTTTACTCGCAATGATAAACTAAATTGGAAAAGGCTTATTACTAGTTGGAACAGTCCAGTGTTCGACAGATTTATCATTTACGCTACGCAGTTATATAAAACACCTCTGTTGAAATTAAATGAGCACCGTGCTCAATATTAGCTGCTCATTAACATGCACTCCGACAGGATACTTGAGACAATGATGCTCATTTACGGCTGTGCATTTTTCGCAAGCGTTTGAGCCGTGACTTATCTCAAAACGAGCCACTACAATCTCGGTATGGTTGAGCTTATGATTCCAACGCATTTGCGGTTTTCATGTCGGAGAGTTATACAGATACTCAGTGCACTTGCAACCAAAGTCAAAAGTCAAATTACGAATACTCCGGCTAAAAATGGCATGGCTACTCAGCCTGCATAAGTAAGATATTTTCAATATTATTGATAACAATGATAATAATAAACTTTTATTACGCGTTTTGATAGCAGCTATATATTGAAAAATAAAAATGAGTAGTTAGATGACGTTTGCTTAACTTTGTTGAGCACATGCTTAATTTGCATGAGTACCCCACGTTTCATTATTAAACTATAGCAAACGATAAAAATTATGCCAACAATAGTTCGTTTCAACTGTCGATCACGAGCAAGCAACAGAACTCAGTTCCATACTAGTACAAGCACTCTTCCCCCATCACTAGAGAATTCCAATGAATGCAGCAAACTTTATTAATAAAATTGAAAATTTGTATAGTTTTCCTGTAGTGGTTGAAGTTTACATAAAGTTTTTCCCAAAGACAAGATTAACACAAAAGATTTGCGTCTTTGCAAGACACTTTTCATCATCGCAACTAACCAACAACGTTAGAAATGGGGAAGACGAATGAAACTTGCTGGCTATAGAGGCTGCCGAAGGAAGAGGATGAGGACGACTGTTAACAAATTCAAAAGTAACACCAAAAAAGCGGAAAAGGGAAAGTTGGGTGTCATCGTTAAATTTACATAAGACACGAGGCAAGTTTGCTGTCGCTTTGCTATCGAAGGAAAGTTTTCCATGCTCCCGATATTTCCAGGCATTTGCTTGCGGAGTATCCTGCTTCTGTGCAGTCGTGAGATAGGATATTGTTAATTATTTTCAGAGTTTTTTTTTACAGGAAAAGGGATTGGCTCAACGTCTGGTTTTTTGGTCATTTGCATACTGTTTAAATAGGTAGCGATTATAAATGTTATTTCATTGCCAACGGAAGGTTACTGGCGAAGCTTTTATTTATGATTTCAGCAGCTTCAGGGCATTTTAAGCTTCGCCTGAGCATTCATTGAGATCGGAAAACTTTTGCAACAACGATTCAATAGCAGTAAAGCACTTGTCTGAGAAAATTGCTCAAAGTGCACGGACACCGCAAAGCAAACGAAATTAGGAGCTGTCGGTCTGCTTCTGCTTTTCCTTCCACGGTAGGTTTTCATACACGATATAGATATGGTGGATCGTGTGCTGGTGCAAAATAAATTGCACTTTTCTTAAATTACTACAATTTTCTGCATCTAATGGCAGACGATGGTCTGCGGAGTGCCTAGTTGCTGCATGGATCGCATGACTAAACCATCGCCACGCGCTCCATGCCAATCTGAACAAGTTGCACCATTGCAGCGCTTTAGATCAACGTCGGCGACAACGAACGGACGCCGGGTTTCGGCTTCGGGCTCATGGACTGTGATATCGATTTACGAGTATTGAAAGGCTGTTCGGCACAATCCTAGACGCTAATGTTTCACTTGTGAAATGTAATCAATACGGCACTAAAGTGGTTGAACATGGATTACACTTTTTTGCTTTCGTTCTTGTCGTTGCTGTCTATGTGGGAATCCGGCATGGTTAAGCCAGTCGGCAGGAGCTCAATATCTCCGACCGACCGACGACCCAGACGGATAGATATCGACTTTATAATTAATGGCTTTGTTACTGTCACACATAAATCGGGTTTGCGATTTCCTCCTCTCTATTCTAGATCATGATTTCCCGTCTGGTTCGCCAACATTGCGTTTGATACATTTTTATGTTGCTTCGCGCAGTAATATGGACAATGGTCTTCAGTAGGTACTATATTGGCAATCATTTAGGAAGAATTATGTTACCAGAAGGCATAACCGTTTGAATACCAGACCATTAAACTCCCTAATGTTACAATTCGGAAGGGTTTCTTTTTATGTTGGTAGCCCTAAATGACATTTCTTTCTGTTAATTGATGGTGAGGGACTTACAACCAACAGTGGAGCCTACCATAGCTCAGTTGATAAATACGCAACTACAAAGTGAGTGGTCTGTTCTGAAACCGTAAGTCGGTCAAGAAAAAAATGGGCCGAAGATGAGAATTCCGCTATAAGTTTCTACAAACAGTTTTGTAGCATGCTATTTAAATAGTGTATTGGTGCGAATATACATTTAGTCGAACGAAATTTGGGCGAAAATAAAATGAAAGTTTGACTAAACGTATGCATTAACACGTACGTCCCCAACCGCTCCGAGATCCAAAAATTCAAATTTAAAATTGATGATACTATCGGAGCCATCGGATTTTGATGCATTTTTTAAAATAGATCACAAAGTTATCCTAGTTTGTGAATCCGGTTATTCCGAAATTTGAGGTGCCCAGGGATGGTAGACAAAATATTTTCAGATGAGAAACATGACATGCGGCATATCAAACTTCATGATTTCGCAAAACTTGGTCATCAGGAGACATGTTGAAGATGTCTGACTATACTGCCCAGTAAAAGAGACTCTTCAGGACCCAAGTTCTTCCAGAAAAGTGGCCATATTCAAATCTTTTCCAAAACCTGGCTTATCAAACTTCATGATTTTCCAAAACTTTGTCTTCGGAAGACATTCTGAGGGTGTTTGACCATACTACATATTAAGGGAAAGGATCTGAATTTGAACACTTTTCCGAAGGAACTTAGAACCCGCAGGACCTCTCTAAGTTGGCAGTATGGTAAGAAATTCTTAGAATGTCCTCTAAAGACAAAGTTTTGCAAAATCATAAATTTTAATATGTCTCAAGCCAGGATCTGGCAACGATTTGAATCTGGCCACTTTTTCGGAGTAATTTGAATCTCGCAGGGCTTTTCTAAGTGGCCAGTATGGTCAGAAATCCTCAGAATGTCCTATGAAGACCTACTATTGCCAAATCATAAAGTTCGATACATCGCCAGCCTGGTTTTGCATAAAAAGTTAGAACATTTCCCGTAGAATACGCTCCTGAAACCTTTTTTTTCGAAATTCGAACTCCAAGTGTTTCTTTTCATCGTTTTTCGAGGACGCTTTTTTTGCGGTATAAAGAGACGCTTTTCGATAATCAAAAATTTCAAAGCGTTTTTCTCAAAAAAGCATTTTCGGAGCTTATGCCGGTGACTTTTTTTCTCTTCATCTACTAACTGTAAATGTAATTAATGTTATTTTTTGGGTTACCAGGTTTCAGATCAAAACTTTGTTTTGTTAAAAAAAAATTGAAAAAACGATTTTTGTATACTACATGGATACACTTATAATTGTAAAACAGTTTCGATTAATTTGAGTAAAAACTTCCCCTTGCTTTTTTTTTTTTTTTTTTTTTTTTTTCAAAAATGAGTTTTTTTGCTCGTTTCAACTGTATATCCACCTTAAATAAAAGAAATTGGACATTATGAGGAACTTCGTGGCCCCTTGATATAGCCGATCTGGTATTTACAACATGCTCTCATTTCTGGAGGAAGCCGAGAACCTTGAACGAAAACCTGTGCAGTGCAGCGTGACCACACTGAAAATTTATTTTCGGTAATTTGCTTTCACTCGTTTCATAAACATGAAATTTTTGTACAGAACAAATGTCTCGTATATTGATGAAACATTCATATTACTTTTTATCTGGTTAAATTGCTATCATTACACCTTTTTGCATAATGCCACGCTGCCACGCTGCCAATCGCTCTTTCTCTTTTATCGTACTTATCTATGATGGTGTTGCTGCTGAGCGGGATTGATTTATTTATTTCAAAACAAAAATTAAAGTGCTGTCAAGAAATCGAACTTTATACTCATTAATCAAGTAACATATCGCAAGTCACCATGGCCTATTGAGATCAACCACGGATTCAGTGATTGGATTCTTTCCAAAAATACAGGATCGATTCCCGTGTCAGACACATTTAAAAACGCTGGACAACTGTACGTGGTTGCGCTTTTGTTTTTCAATTATATTTCGAGTCAATATAGGGGATTCGTGCAACCACCAGAGAGACGTTTCTTTTCAATTTGTGACAAAATATTCGTAGCTCTTCTTATTGCTTTCGTACAATACACGAATGTTTTTTTTCTGTTGCGTGTGGCATCAATTACGAGGGTATCTTCATAAATATAACAATTCAGTTTCGTTGCAGAAAACAACAAATAGACTCGTTAGTTCTACCTTTGATTTTGTTATATAAAATAAAAATAATTTTCAGTGCATAATGTGCAGCAGAATCTGAAGAGGAGGATGGGCAAATGCATAATGGATGACCAGTCCTACTTGACGCTGGACCGAAGGGTGCTACTCTTTCTCAGATATAATATCAGGAAATTATCCGTACGATTTTCATACGCTCGGAACTATAAACCACAAAGCAAAGGTCCAAGACTCATTCCATACGAAATCGTAGGAAATGGTTACAGTATGTCCCATAAAACAATGTGAAAGTTTTCAATACTTTTTTTTTTGTGTTTGTGTAATCATCTGACTGTATACTCTAAGACGATGTAAACAAACAAAGGAGAAACAAAGTTGAGAAAAAATGTACCCAAAGGAAGCTGTGACTAGTTGGCTGCTCGCCCAAAAGCCCGTAAAACAAATTTCAACGATTGTGAGACCTGGCTATCGTTTACCATATCCAAAATTCACTCCTTGATGGATCACGTCCACGGAAGCCGGGAAGCGGCCGTCCTTGGTCCGCTCGCACACCGAAGGTCATCAGATCAGTGAGAGAAAAAGTGAGACGAAATCCTCTATCAGATCGATCCAGAAATTGACTAGGGAAGCCGATATTTCAAAAACTACCATGTAACGGTTGGTCAAAGATGACTTGAAATGTTCGTCCAGGGCAAGAGTAAAGCGCCACCTTGTAACGAAAGGAATCAAACAACTATGGCTGGAGCGCTCGAAACTTTTGGTGTCAGTATTAAAAAAGAAGCATATCATCATCGTATTCTCCGATTAGAAAATGTTCACCATCGATCCCGTTTCCAACACACGTACAGACAGGTTTATTTCGCCGAAGAAGATTGAGGATGTTCCAGAGAACGTGAAAGTCAAGTTTACTATCAGACATCCGGCCGAAGTCATGGTTTTCGGGGCATCTGCGTCCAATGGCTTGATAATGCCTCCAGTATTTATGAAAGCTGGATTAAAACTTAATACCGAGGTCTACATGAACATTTTGAAGGACCACTTTCAGCCAAGAATGAAAGCCAACTTTGGAGCACACCATAACGCCATTTTCCAACAGGACGGAGCACCGTGTCATACCTCGAAAAGAACTCAAGCGTGGCTGAAGGAAAACATGGAATTTAGGCCAAAGGACATTTGGCTTCCTAGCAGCCCGGACTTGAATCCTTTGGATTACTTAATATGGGTATATAATCAGGCTAAAGCCTGTGAACATTCTCACCCCAGTATTGGCGAGCTGAAAGCTTCCATTACCAAGGCATGGAACTCGATGTTTGACTCATACATTGAGAAGCTATGCTCTCGATTCCGTCCCTGTTTGGAGAAGGTGATCTAGAAATATGGTTCACATATTGAGTAATGTAATCATGAAAGGCTTAATATCATTTTCTATGGAAATAACTTATTGGAAACTGAGGTTCAGATTTTCGCATTTTTTTTATGGGGCATACTGTACTTGACGCGGGACCGAAGGGTGCGATTCTTTCTAAGATATAAACTCAGGAAATTATCCGTACGATTTTCATACGATCGGAACTATGAACCACTAAACAAGGGTCCAAGACTCATTCCATAGGAAATCGTATGAACTGATTATTGTAGCATTGGTCGTGAAAAACATGCCTCTTATACATTTTCAACTGGCTTTACCTATCAAGCATGAATAGTTTCGTGGGATTGTGGCTCGTCTCTGGATCCCGAAATTCATGGTTTGAAGCCCGATTTCCGGTTTTTTTTTTCCTGTGAGAAAAATTTTCATACGATCGTCCAATGAATATCAAATTTGCAATAATATCTTCTGTCAAATTTTTATACGATATTCCGATAGAATCCTCTTGATTTGTTTGCTCAGTGTAGGAAAATTTTCATTTGCTTTTCTGCACTCAAAATAAAATTCACCTAATCAGTGGAAAATATCCACTAGAAATGCACTTAGGGAACGTCCATTAATTACTCACGCAAAAAATGACTTTTAATCAACCCACAACTCCCCCCCGCCCCCCTTTCACGTTTTTGGTATGGACCTTCAAATTTTTTTGTATGGATCGTCTCGTTTTCCCAAATCCCCCCTTCCCCCTTACTGCGTGACATATTTAATGGACCTTCCCTTAGCTTTCATGTGATTCAGAAAGTGGAAAATGCTCTGCAGATGAAGTGAAGCTTACGTGTCCATGTCCATGTAGTGAAATGTAAATGTTTAGTCACGTAGATTTCTTTTTCTATGTGATATACATGTGAAAATAACTCATTTTAGCTCTGGAAAATATCAACATTTGTTTCCAGTAGTAGCTAAGTGAGATTTGTTTTTCAGTGTGCGATACGCGGACACTTAGTAGATAGAAAGAAGATTGATGACGATTTCAAAGATTTATAACAAAAAGACGGAGAGCGATGATAATTCATGATACTCAAGTTTCAAAACGATATTTCGATCATCTTGAATCTATGTTTGGATGTGTCGCACGCTGGACGGCAATGACCAACAATGTACTTCACGTCTTCATTGAATATATCTCCCACGTCAATTTCTCTAAGCAGGTTCTTCTGTCCACACTGATGATCACTGAGTAGGGAATTCCAAGCCGCCACTTTTCCCTTCGGGGCTTGCAGTGAACGGGGAGCTATACCGTACGGAGTGCCTACTGGTGGTAGCCACGTTCATTAAGAAGCATCACGCGAAGGGCAGTGTGGTCTTTAGACCGGACTTGGCCTCGGCTCATTATAGCACGAGATCACTGGAGGAGACTACTGAATTTAAACGTTGTACAAAAATGTTTCGGTTAACCTAAACGGAGGATCTACTCCAATCATTTCGTTAAACGAAGAGCAGTTGATCTCTAATGTCATAAAGAGACTTTCACTATCACCAAAACGATCTCCGATGATGAACTAGCATAGGTGAATATAGCCAGATCGCACTACTTATGTCGTTTTCGGTTTTATACCTGGGTCAGGTCTGACTCTGACACGCAATAACCGAATGAAAACGGATCCAGAGTCGAGTCAGTATGATGGTATTAGTGCAAAACATAAACATAAACAAACATAAACATTTTATTTTGACAGTTCATGTTTGTGTGTATTGGTGAATCCATGTTGATCCTCGAAAAAAGTTGAGAGCGAACCTCATCGATGTTGGTTCGCAGCCAGATCCGACCCAATTGAATAAAAAAAAGATTTGACAATTCATTGAGTAAGGACAAATCAAAATCAACAAATCAGTTTACCAGAAACTTCTAACTGACACCGTGGGCAAGAACAAATTAACGTTTTGACAAGATTGGGCATCATCAAATGGAGCAAAAAGGACGCTGGAACAGGCTTTTCCCTGAATATTTGACCAAAGATGAATGGCCTTCCAAATCTACTGACCTGAATCCATTGGATAACTCCGTCTATTCCATTCCAGAGCCTGTACTATGCCACACATGTCGTTGGATAATTTAGAAGCCAGTCTTACCAAAGCCTGGAATGCTATATCTATGAAAGAACTAACGTCTATTGTCAATAATTTCCTTAAAGCGATTGAAGGCGTGTGTAGTAGCCAGCGCAGGATCTTTTGAGACATCGATGTAGTTATCTATGTTACTGTATCTCCAGTTTCCATTAATACATCGTTATTAAATATACGGATAATAAAGTTATGACTAAAACAGTGAGACTGTTGGTTTTGTGTTGCGTTGAAAATGTTCTGTTCACAGTTCAACAATAACCCTAACGGGATTTGATCATTCAACTTCGTTGATTGATTTAAGATATTTCTGATAGTAAAAGGTAGACTTTACTTCAAACATTATAACTTCATTTATCAGGGCTTTAGTAACATTTAAAACTAACAAACGGTCATAAAGTTGTTTTGTTTTTCACTTCGGAGTGGTTTCTTTGTCGGGCATAATTCCAATATACTGAATCATTTGAATAATGTTAGTTTGATGTTCTCATGCCATAGAAATTAATGGATTTTTGGGAAATCTTAAGTGATTTTTTTCAACGTAATTGCCTGTATTTTTCCATACTTTCTTTTGAAATCGCAATTCATACTAGAATTTTAATATAAAATTCTGATACAGTGAACTTAAATTTAACGAATACTGTTGATAAAATATCACTTACAAGGCACTTCTGGTGAGTGAGCAATGTTACCCCTCAGCGATGTGTTAATATTTTTCTGTAAATAAATATACTTTATTCATGCAGATTGATTAAAGGTTACTTGTTCTAAAAGTTTAAAGCATGAAAAGCTTGAGTGATCTCAGTCGTTGTGAATCAAAACAAACCCAAAAAAGGAGAGAGTTCCTCCTCTAGAATAACTATCTCAAGCCATAAGTGGTATATGAGCGATTTCCATACGTAAATTTTTGCCTATTAAAGTGGCGGACTTGTTCCGTGCTTCAACCTACCCCGCAGTGGGATGTTAGGCAAAAATTGACGTCTTTGGTTCGTTTACCACTGTGTGTCCAGTGCCCTTATCGCTCAATTTAAAAAATAAAAAAAAATCTGTTCAATTTCCTACCTGCCGCACACTGACGGAACTTTAAACACTATCTTTTCATATCTCTCATTCTAGCAAAAAACATTAATGTGCACTCTTGGTGCCTCATGACATCTCCTTCTACATCATGCAAAGCTTTTTTTTATCGTAATCTCTCAGATAAATTAAAAAAAAAAGATCAATGCTGTCCATTTTACGGTGCTACCTACGTAAAACCCATTTTCAAAATTATGATTCATAAAGCAGGCAAATTTTAAATAATGTTTCGAAAAATTTCATTAATTTAGAATAGTGCAATCAATTTTTCAAAATGTTTCTAATTATTGCAAAAGTTAAAGAAGTTCAACTAAGAAAAAAATAATTAATAATGTTCAAAACCAACACCAACACCGTGCTGGAGGTGGTTTCGTTAATGTTCCGGGTTGGACTTGGAATTTTCGTTAAGAGAAATTTCAACACTTTCTTGTTCTGGCCTCGATAGTTCTTGATTTATAACTGTGGAAATACTTTTAGGGCACTAAATTGAGGTCAGTCAATAATCTGATTGTGATTAGCAAAAAACATGTAATGCCAAGAAAGCTGTACGCTGGAAGTTACTGAGTCCGATTCCTGATTTATACTAGGTTGCCTGGAAAGTCCCTATAATATCAAACACGAAAACATTTTTTTTGCCAAATTCGGTTTTATTTACCAACAGCCATCGGTTCCAGCTATTAACATTTGAATATTACTTCCCCTCTTTGTCAGATACGTCTGTTTGAAAAAGTACTCGAAATTTGAGTAAAATCGCTTACTGGTGAGCCATCTTTTTAGGTTTGGGAACAAATAGAAGTCACTGGAAGCCAAAATCTGGCGAATACGGTGGATGGGGAACCAATTGATACCGAATTTTATTCAATTTTGCTTGAGCAGGATGAATGAGCAGACGCATTGTCGTGATGATAGGGCACACTTTTTCTCTGCAAATGCGTCCGTTTTTTCAGAAATTCACCCTTCAGACGATCCAATAACGCTGCATAGTATCCCCCTGTTATGGTTTTACCTTTTTCAAGATAGTCGATGAACATTGCACCTTGCGCACCCCAAAACACGGAGGTCATAACCTTTCCCGCCGATTGCTGCGTTTTTGGGCGCTTCGGAACACTTTCACCCGGTGAAAACCACTGTTATGCCTGCTGCGATGACTCCGATGTGTAGTAATGGATCCAAGATTCATCCATGGTTATGAATCGGCGCACAAAATCCTTCGCGTGTAAACTTGTTCAAATTCTCCTGGGAGGTTGTAACACGAATGCGTTTTTGGTCCATTGTATGCAAACCCGGCACCCATCGCGCGCAGAACTTCTTCATACCCAAAACGGAATGCATGATGTTGCCAACTCGTTCCATTGAAATGCCTAAAGCCTTAGCTAGCTCAGTCACTTCACTTTTGGATTCTCCAATACTGTATCAAGGATTTTATCGACGTTCTCTGTTGTAGTGACCTCAATTGGGCGTCCAGGACGCGGTGCGTCAACGATGCTCGTACGGCCACAACGAAAATCAGCAAACCACTTATGAATTGTTTGAATCGACGGAGCAGAGTCTGGAAAATACTTATCCAGCGTGGTTTCGGCAGCCGTTTTCTTGAATGTATGTATGTAAGGTAGCCACCATCCCTTCTAAGACCTTGTCATGTATGCAGCACCACTTAATAGCAAGATCGAATTGAGTTACCGTTTTGTATTTACAGTAACGCTGTATGAAGGGCCAAAACAGTGGGCGGACCCATAAGCAGAGACACTTATTTAGTTCCGGCTGCCGTTTTCTTGCGTAGAAAATAGTATTTTATCAAAACACGAAACTCGGATTTTTCCATTTTTTAAAAGACATGCTGATCGGTCTCTTCTGTTCTGTTTCACTAATGCGTGTATAGATATGGCTGAAATTTAGACAGCCGTCATTCAAAAAGTTAAGCTTTGGGCAGTTGCAATTCGATTTTCTTAAATGTTTCCCGGTATAGAAAACAAAACGTAGTCAAACGTCGAAAAAAAACTGACATTTGACCAAATTGAGCTTATAATGGTAAATCTTCTGACCTTCTGGTCTATCACTGTGAATGTTGACGAAGTGATAATATTCAGAGCATCTTCGCAGTTCAAATCGATGTTCAATCCAGAATGTGTTCGCTCTGGGTCTTCTGGATAAGTCCATCTACCATCAGATAGATCCACTTCGTATCATATTACAAGCATCTTTGACCGGTGATACTTTCCCATTATGCTGGAAGCCTACAAACATGCACAACCATAAATGCGTATCATTGTCTCAAGTATCCTGTAGGAGAGCATGTTAATGAATGGCTAATATTGGGCCTCAGTGTTCATTCAATTTCGAAAAAAAGGTATTAAATATGCACATTTGAAGCGAAAAACGATTTATTCCATCGAACACTGGGTCGTTTAAAATTGTGCGAACCTTTTCCAAATCAGCTTATCCCAGGCTGACTTTCCGTTTTACTATTGAGTTTTCCTACCGATTAGAATACGTTCCAAGGAGAAGGGGGAGGCTGACGTCGAGATGAAAATTACAAGTAGGGGGTGCCCTATTTATTTTAGTTCGTGAAAAACTTAACTCTCGTTCATGTTTTCATCCCAGAAAAAAATATATGCAAAAACCTACAAACAATACAAAATACAAACGAACCTAAAAACGTGTCCTCTTATCACAGCCTACTTGAAAACTATATTCGATGTAGTGGAATTCGGGACAAAGCTTGCACAAAACAGGGTGCTGACAAACGCATTTGAGTGTTATTCAAAGATAGAGGGATCGGAAAATTAATATCATGGTCGAGTTAGTTCGAAAAGTTGGATTTGACTTCCGCTTTTCCTGCTTCGGCCATAACAGAGGGAATATTGATTGTGTTACCTATTTAATTAGATGTCAGAACTTTTTATTGGCAAGATTGTGACTGGATGGCCGTTGAATTCAATGGCACAGCTCAGAAATGGTGGAAAAGTTATTAATTGCGGATAGCAAAATTGTACTTACTCTGTTTTGATTCCATTCTGGATTGAATCAGCTTTGGCCATCGCGCGGGATTGACTTTATGGTTCCGTGATTGCAATGTTGTTTCTATCGTGGGTGATTTGATGCTTCCGGTTTTCGCGACTTGATTTCAAAACGCTTGCAGACGAGCAGCTACTTCACGGAGACAGTCGATGTAACGTAATAAAAACAAGTTCTGGAAAGAGAATCGCAATAAAAACGGTGTGATGAGTTCGATTGTTATGGATTTTCTGGCTCTGAAATGAAATAGAACAGAGGACGAATAATTTATAGATAAGATCGAATTTATTCCGCCATGATTTAAGATGAGGAACTTTGGTTAACTGCTTGTTTTTGCGATAGCAATTTGTTCCTTATAGCTTGATAACACTTGAAGATCGCTTCATTAACTCTGACTGTATATTTTATTATGAAGTTTCTTACAATGTTTTGGGATAATTTTGCAGAGATTTTAAAGTAAAATGATATCATTATATTTCACTCATGAGATGCACTGATCAATCGAGCCTTTACTGTAGAATACTAGCGAGAATCATTAGTATCTCACTTATCAAAAACATTCTTGCTCATCAAATTCAGTTAAAGTCTTCATCCTACCGATATTTCAATATATTTCAAATCGCTCTCCAGTATGACCTAATCGACGCATTTGACTAGCTTTGGAAACATTCCTAGCCCACAAGGATGCCCGAGCAGAAACTTATGAGCACCTTATTATGATCCCGATAACTCAACTAACTAAAAATTTTGACGGAAAATGTTTTTGGTATGATTCTTTCGTACATTACCATCTTATGCACCCCTCAACAAAACCAATTCCGGTAATCAACATATCCGACATTCCTGCTCGGGTAACTACATTCCTGTACATGTGCCCGGAATCGGTATTTGTGTGTTATTTCCACTTACAACACCCAGCTCGTGAACAGACAGACTGGGTGATGAAAATTACTCCGCAAAGCCTTTATCCACTCTGGTCGGTAGTTTGCCAGATGTCAAAGTTGGGTTGAACCATAAGAGCGCTAATTAAATTATTGTCGGCAATTTCGTTTCGCTAAATAGTTGTTTACTGCTTCTCCCAGTTATTCAGCCAATCGCCACGTCGAGTCAGTATAAATCTAGCAACGTGCGGAATTTTCCTGGGTAATATTTATGCTGATCCGTATCGAAACTGCGGGGAAACGTATAAAACTCCAATGAGCTTGGAATTCGGCAAAGGAGATTGAGGGTTGAGTTTGAGTATGGTACGAAGCTGCGTTGACCTGTGCCTATAGTATAACCCCACTATTAACATTTTAATGGGAAAAATGACTTACGGTTGCTGGGCGATTGATTTTATGAAATTTTATCGTTGCTTTTGCGGGAAATGCTAAGATAATAATGATAGATTTTCCATAACTGGATTGTTTATGCTGCATTGGTTTGTTTGAGGTGAGACTAACACAAATACTCGAAACAATAATGCTTTCGTAATGTAATTCGTATGAATCGATGGAGAACCACTGTTGAGTGCACGAAATTTATTTCAATACGGGACGCTTATACCTATTTAAATTAGATTACATTAAAAAAATCTATAAGTTATGTTGCAGCGGCACGGAAAGTAACCGCTGCAAGAATTCTTTTACAGTGGTTTCTTAACCTAGGCGTCCACTTTCTGTGGTATAAATTTCACGGTGTTTCGTGCAGTGAGTCAAAACTATTCCAGACGGAAGTCGAGAGGAGAGAAAAAAAATCTGCACACCCACGTTGATAATCCAACGTGGTCCGCAATAAAAATCGCAGAAACGTTGAAAATCGCCAAATCAACCGTGTATGATGTGCTCAAACGTTTCAGGGAGCAAAAGAGCGTGGATCGAGTGTTTTAAGGTAAGCGTCGTAGTGGAACATATGACCGCAAGCTGGGCCAGAAGGTGTTGAGAACTGTCCGAGCAAATTCTGGACTATCAGATAATAAAATCGCACAAAAATACGCTGCTGCTCGCAGTGCCGTTCGAAGAATTCGTTTGCGAGCAGGATATCGTTCTTATCGAGCCAGCAAGCAACCAAACAGAACGTTGAAACATAGTTTAGTCACCAAAACTCGAGCTCGGAAATTGTACTAGCCGATTTTGACGAAGCACCAAGGATGCCTGCTACGTCAAAATGGGTTTAGGACAGCTTCCTGGCCAAAAATTCTACATGGCGACGGCACAAGGAGATGTTCCTGCGAAGTTTGAGTTTGCTTTTATGGTCAAATTTGCCAAAAAACTAATGATTTGGCAAGGGATATGCAGCTTCGGAGTAAAGACTGAAGTGTTCGTGACGAATAAGACGATGGACTCGAAGCTGTACAAGGAAGAATACCTCAAACACCGCGTACTACCCTTCATCGCAGCCCATGAAGGTCCCGTGAAGTTTTGGCCAGATTTGGCGAGTTGCGATAATAACGTAGATTTCATCGATAAAAACAAAAATCCACCCAACTACCCGCAGTTTCGGCCCATCGATAAATTTTGGGCAATAATGAAGCGAAAGCTTAAGAAAAGTGAAAAAACGGCTCGGGACGCGACGCAGATGACCAAAATGGTGAACAAATGTGCCAAGGAAGTTGACTCCGGAGGTGTGCAGCGTTTGATGGGAAGAATAGAAATAGAATTTTCATTAGAAACGAAGAGAAATATTATTTCCTTAAAGGACAGTAAATTACCTTTATTTTGATGTAATAAACTTATTTGTACGTCAATCCGTCATCGAGATATAGATAATTTTATTATTTCGGATTCTTAATGGGCATAGCTTTATCCAGGTAAACGATAGCAAGATCTTGGAAAGGATCTGTCACTGTAATGCAGATGCGGCACTTTGGACCAATGAAAGCTATGTTTTTAAATCAAATATCTTCCCAAAATTATGGGATTCCAGTAGTGGACATCAATTTCTGCTACAACACCTTATCGTGTTTCTCTCTGAGGTTATTAAGTAAATGACGACGAGAAAAAAAATGCCCTTCGCTCAATTTCAAACTACTTCTATTAAATTCCAAAGCCTGCCGGGCGCTATCGAACCTATTGATACTTTCTCTTCACATCTTTAGTTCTAGCAGAAATTGCTGCTTAAAATCAGTGTCAACTTTCATGTTGTTTCCAGAGACTGATAATACACGTCGGAGAGCCCTTCAAGTATGTTGATTGTCTTAGATTTTGACAGCTCTTGTTGCAAGATTGGCTTAAAATAACTGCTTCCGCCTATCTCTTAGCTAATTGAGTAAACTTATTTTAACATAAATAAAACTTTAGAGACCTAAAATTTCAGGCGTTTTTCTTTGGATAATTTAATAAGAAAAGTAAGAAAACGCAAAACCATCAGACGCTGGTAGGCAAAGTTATTCAGTTAATACCGATTGATGGTCCGACGAATGGCTCCAAATCAAATTTTCCAAGCAGCACTGCACTGCACATTACTGGTTCTATTTTAGTGCTTCAATCTCTAGTTTAATACGTATTGTATTCTGGAGAGTTGGGGTGGTTGCCCAGAGAGTTCAAAATAAAACTTAAGAATAATTGTCGCGAGTCCTTCTGCTCCAAAATTTGATTTAAGAATGAGAGCCCTAGCACATGGCTACCATGCTCAAGTAGCACAATGCATTGTTAGTATAACGTTTGCATAAAAAAATGGACAAAAATAGCTGATTTTTCATGGGTTTACCTTCACCCGCACTGACGAAACTACCCATGCAACATCAATCATAGTAACCCATGCGTCAGCAGACAAATTTGACAGCTCTATCAGTCGAACTCTAACCGTGATGGCAAAAACAGTGGAGCAACTCCGTTCAGAAGTGTGCGCGTTCAAAGAACGGCATCCCGCCGCATCGAAAACGGACATCATGCGACACTTTGTGGACGCCGGATACGCCCGTTCTGGCATCTACAACATCTTTGCACTATTAGACAACAATCAGAGCATCGAAAGATTGCCCGGTTCCGGACGGCCGACGACCCTGAGTGACAAGAAGCTCCAAAGGATGCTGAAGAGGAAGACCGAGATAAAAGTGGCTACATCGCTTTGTGCTCTTGGCCGGGAGGTCGGTTCAACCGGCCAAATAGTGAAAAATTACCTGGCTTGCCCACTGGTTTTGGAGCTGAAGGCAATGGCGCAGCGGCAGTGGCTGAATAAGATGGTCAACTAGATTTTGAGACTAGAAATTTGAAGAAAAATTAGTATTCTCCATTTAATTCCAACTACCTTTGCTTATCTTCGACAGATACGCGTATTTCGTCTACAATGTGCAGACTTCTTCAGTGTCTCGTACTAATAACTCGACTTTTTAGATTTTGAGGTGAGACCTATCTCACCTTGGATGGCAACGACTGGCAGGGCACTTCGTATTTTACTTCCCCCACGAAGAAAGGGAGCTCCGAGGTGAAGTTCATTTCACACACCAAGTTCCCCAAGAAGGTGCTGCTGTGGCTGACAATAAGCGAGAAGGGGTTGTCAAAGCCACTCTTCTTTTGCTCCGGACTGGCCGTGACCGGGGAAATTTATAGTACGAAATGCCTGCTGGAAGTTGCGTCGTTCATCAAGAAATACCATAAGGGCAAAGACGCGGTGTTCTGGCCGGATCTGGCGTCAGCCCACTACTCCAAGCGATCGTTGGAGGAGATGGAGCGGCTGAACATCGATGTGGTATCTGAGTCGACGAACCCGCCCAGCGTCCCCCAGCTGCGTACCATCGAGAATTTCTGGGCCAACCTGATGCGTAAGATCTATTCCAACAATTCTGTTGTGAAAACTGAGGAGGAATTGATAAATAAAACGAAAAAAGCACTCAAAAACATGCCTACACGCATGTTTTCGTCTGCCATGGCGAATGTTTCGGTTAACTGCCGGTAGGCCGCTCGCAAAGACGTAGAATTTTTTTTGCAAGTATGCTTAAATGATTCCATTCTATGGGAAATTCATCAAAAGCAATTATCTGTCGTAGCTTTTTTTTATCACCATTTAAAACAAGTCTATTGCTTTAATGCAAACGTTAACGCAAACAGTTCAAGACCGAGCTAGTTTTTTCACATTTTAGAAATAACGTGGTTCCAAGATATTCATCATGCCGGAAAACCTGCAAAATTCATCTGCGTCAACTCGGAAGCTGGCAAAACTGCTGACTCATCCTAAAAGTACTGAAGCTCAGGTGATGAAAAAGGACAAGGAAACTTTAACAACTGCCTGCAAAGTGCAAATCATGCGTTGGAGTTGAACCGTTGATCGTCAACTGCGGGTGAAGGTCATTCGGAAAATCCAGGCTGAACCCAAGATTTCGGATAATGATCTAACGAAGTAATACTGTGCGGAGAATCCGTCTCTGAGAAGGTTATAAATGTTACCGATCAAGTAATCAACCCAACCGAAGCCTCCAACAACAAGCAATTGCCAGAAATCGGGCCCGTTTGTTGTAGTACCAAGTTCTGACGAAACTCGATTGATGTTTCTAGATCGATGATAAAACGAATGTTAAAGCAAATTTCAACCAAGTCCCGGGGCTCAAGTTCTACATGGTTCCTGCTTGCGGTATGATTCCTGGTATTCCTGATAAGTTCGTGAAAAAATTCATGAGTTGGCAAGGGCTTGCCTGTGGCAAGAAAACCAGATTTTTTGTGACGGATAAAACAATGAACTCAGAAATGTACAAAATGTAGTGCCTCAGCAATCGGATTTCACCTCTCGTGTAGTCCCATGGTGGTCCAGTTCGTTTTGACTAGAACTAGCTAGCTGCCATTACAGCAAGAAACTGCTTGGTGGAAGAATTAGTGGAATCAGGTAGCCAATACTAAAGGTTGTACGGAATCAAATTGCACCGCTTTTAAATGGCTGTAACTTTTTACCCGTTGAGTATTTTCTATTCAAATTTTGGGTGGAATTAGTTTAATGTGTATTTGTTTACGCTGTGTAAGTGTAGCCGATGTGCAAAATGGAGTCGGAAGACGATTCGAAAATCCGGATCTTTCTCATCGTGCCTTCAGCAGGAAACTGGGAATGGTACATTCTACGGTGTCTCGTGTTTTAAATCGGTACCACGAACGTTTGACCATCGATCGGAAATTAAAAAAATTGGCAAAAATGGATCTCCGTATAGTGTTAAGAATCACAAGCTGGTGGTTCAAGCTATCAATAGGAAACAGTTCAGTTCGAGATGTGGCGAAGAAACTGAATCTAACCAAAACTTTCGTGCAAGATGCAAAAAAGCGTGAAGGACTGCTGTACAAAGTACGTAGCGCCTATTTGCGATGAACGGGAAAATACGGTAGGTAAAACACACGCACGGAAGCTCTACACCCAGATGTTGACGAAACCACATTACCTTGTTATTGATGATGAGACGTATGTAAAAGCAGTTTTCCTGCAGCTTCCGGGGCTCCAGTTTTGCACTGCTCATCTTAACATCGATTCCCTTGAAGACGTTAGAAAGCAGAAGATGTCAAATTTTGCAAAAAAATTATAATTTGGCAAGCAATTTGCTCGTGTGGATAGCGGAGCACCCCATTCGTGACAACTAGAACGGTCAATGGGTGGGTGTACCTAAAGGAATGCCTCCAAAAGCGTCTACTTTCTCTTCTGAGGTCACACGATGGTCCTTCGCTTTTCTGGCCGGATTTAACCCCCCAAAAGCACCGGAATTGCGGCCAATTGAAAACTACTGGGCCATCATGAAGCAGGCACTTCGGAGTATTCTAAGGAAGTGAAATGGATTGTCACGCAAAAATAAGTTGGTCCAAATGTTGTACAGGACCTTATGAGTAGTGTAAAGAAGAAGATTCGTGCAGTAGGATATGCAACTAAAATGGGAGTAAAACAAACATAGGCAAATATTCATGTCATGTTTTATTTTACTCCCTGAAAGTTTGAAGATGATTGGTTGAACGGGCAAATTTTGCCGAATATTTGTGTGTGTCGCAATTTGATTCCGTACACCCTTTATGACTGAAGAAGGTGTGCGCCAGCTTATGAGTGGCAGCAACAGAAAAGTGCGAGAGTTTCTTCGAAATAACCATGAATTATTTGTTTCAGTTATTACTATGAATTAAAATAGTAGTACCTTCGTTTAAAGGGTGATACGGTCAAAATTTGGTCAAGGAAAAACGCGTGTAAATCGGTGAAATCGTTTATTAAAAAAATCAAATTAAATTTCTTTTTCAAGTTCAATTAGTATAAAATTCAGGAAAAATATTCAGTTAGGCTTCCGCTTTTCCAAATCCGAATTGCCGGGCCTTACGCTTGACCCCTGACATCAGATTTTGTACAGCCACCTTGTCCACCTTCTTCGCCGCAGAAAGCCAGTTTGCCTTGAACTGCTGCTCGTCCTTAGCAGTTTTTTTGGTCTTCTTAAGGTTCCGCTTGACAATAGCCCAGTATTTCTCAATTGGGCGGAGCTCTGGCGTGTTGGTAGGGTTCTTGTCCTTGGGAACCACCTGCACGTTGTTGGCGGCGTACCACTCCATGGTCTTTTTACCGTAATGGCAAGATGCCAAATCCGGCCAAAACAGTACGGAACAACCGTGTTTCTTCAGGAAAGGCAGCAAACGTTTATTCAAACACTCTTTCACGTAAATTTCTTGGTTGACAGTCCCGGAAGCTATGAAAATGCTGCTTTTCAAGCCACAGGTACAGATGGCTTGCCAAACCAGATATTTCTTTGCGAACTTTGACAGTTCCGTGTGCTTGAAAATATCTGCTACCTTTCCCCTTCCTTTTGCCGTATAAAACTCCTGTCCCGGAATCTGCTTGTAGTCGGCTTTGACGTAGGTTTCGTCGTCCATTACCAAGCAGTCAAACTTCGTCAGCATCGTCGTGTACAGCCTCCGGGATCGCGCTTTGGCCGTCGTATTTTGTTTATCATCGCGATTTGGAGTCACTACCTTCTTGTAAGTCGATAGTCCGGCTCGTTTTTTGGCTCGATGCACGGTTGTAGACGATACACTCAGCTTATTTGCGGCATCTTGGAGAGATAGGTTAGGGTTTCGCTTGAAACTACCGGCAACTCTCTTTGTCGTCTCAGCGGCTTCCGGTTTTCGATTTCCCCCCGATCCAGACTTCCTGGCTGTCGACAAACGTTCCCCAAACACTATAATTACATTTGTAACGGTTGATTTTGGTAACTTTTAGCGATTTTGCCAACTTTGCGTGCGAGTAGCTCGGATTTTCGCGAAGCGCGAGCAAAATTTTGATACACTGCTCTTCTTCCTTGGACGGCATTTCAACAACTGAAGAGTGAATTTTTTTTTTTTTTATTTCTTTATTATTGTGGCTTTCAGCCTCCTGGGCTGGTTCGCCACTATGAAGAGTGAATTCCAAAATCAAAATAGGAGCAACATTCTACACACACACCTTCAAAATGAGGGGTGTTCAGGTTTTTTAAATGCAAAATTGAAAGAAATACGTCAAGTTGATATTGACCAAATTTTGACCGTATCGCCCTTAACTATAAGAAAGTTTTTCGATTGTAAGAGAATTATATGAAATACACGCAGTTGAAAGTTTCTAAGTGATCTAGCCGTTATGAGATATAGCTGCAGCGAAAACGGAAGTCATGCAAACTTAGTAGAACTGAACGGAAAATAACAATGATATTAATCCGCTGTACCACTCTATCAACTATATCGACATTACGACAAAATAAACCGCTGTATATTATTATTCATGTCTGGTAATGTAAGACATTTCAATGCCACATGCTGCAATCAAATGGCAAACCAATTTACTGAGATGACAATCAGCAGTAACGAAAGAATTTTCTGGCATATCCTCCACGAAGAAGCTCTTGTTTCACTTCCCAGTAATTACGCCTACCGAAAGTTCAACCGAAAACTTTCCTTATCAAATTGATGACCTTATTTCCGTTACTTTCAGGGAGGGAAACTGTCGTATTTTTCCAGCTGGTTTCGGCTGTGTTGATTCTTTTAACATTGGTCTGTGTGTTTCATTCGGTGACTAGCCTCTTCTGTCTTCAAGAGGACTCTTGAATAAAAGGACAGAAAAGAATTCCGAAAGACTCTTGAACACCACGTCGATAATAAACCGAGAAAAGTTGCCCAAAGAAATTAGCTCAATTGTGTCTGCAACATTTCCATTCTCTTTCGTATCTTTCATCCTTGAAGTGTAGTTTTTCCTTCTAGATTGTGCTTTGTTTTTCTGTTCTACGTAGAGTGAAAAGAAAAAAAACCGTATGAAAAATGTGTTGTAAATGGAAAAACTTTTCCTAAGATCATATATAAAAGAAAAATGACGGAAGTCAAGAGTCCTCAAAGAAATGGCTTCACCGGAAAAGCAGAACGTGTAAACAAAACAGGACGAAGATAACTCATTTTCTTCATCTGACCTACTTTTCCGTGCCGACTGTGATGGCGGTAATTTCATTTGAGGTAACATCCAAAAACGCTCAATCTCGAGGAGCTGTCTAGCTGTGTCACATAGCCGTTTAAATGACCATAACCTGCAATATGAAGGATGTCCAGTGGTGGAGGAGCATTATCTAGCTTTCCCCTCTATGGAACCAACCGTGAAATGGCAGCGAAATCAATCACCCAGCGGAGTGTACATCATAATTTCTTCTTCATCGTAGCGTGAAGCCGTTGAGCGATGACTTGCAGGGAAAACAATCAAACTGGGTGGCGATGAAAAATGAGACTCGTCACTTCTAGAGCAAGTCTCTCGGCAGTTGATAGTACAGTCAGGTCACCAAATACACGATTGGTGTGATGGCATCCAGTCAACCCGAGTTCTTTGCAGTCTTCCAACCTATTCCGCTGATTTTGATTAGATAGAAACGCACTTAGAAAAAAGTATTTTTATACCATGACATTAGGAAAGCATTCTTGGAAAACTTTTTTTTTTATACCAGACAATATTCCTATTTGAAGTTAATCGACTAACGTAAATATAGATGGCATATCACATTTACAAATAGCGTTAGGGGGTAAATTGTTTGCAAGGCTCACCTGAGGCGGCAAAAGTCACAGTAGGAGGCCTCACTGTAGTGGCAAAATTTGTTGCGGGTATGTGGGATGAGAGAAAGAGAGGGTCAGAGCAAACAAAAAGCGATGGTCAAGTGATAGTAAAAGGTAAACGGAGAAAGATCATCTCATGGAACAGAACAGAGAGAAGTAACCAAAATGCAGACACAAGTGATACATCATAGCATAACAAGCGGACAGTCTGGTAGTTGTTTGGTTTCGTTCTGATTTTTTTCTGCAGTGCGCTTGGGGATTAGAGTTTCTGGTGTGTCCAAGCAAATCATATTGTTTACACCCCACCAGGTGAAGTTTTTATACGAACAATTCCTTTGCATTCAAGTAAGTGTAGTGTTACTGCAGGGAACTATAGCTCCTTATAAAGGTAAAAGGGATGGCGACAGTAATGTACCCTTGCAAAGACTGTACTAATCGGTATAATAATGCTACATTGGTGGGATTTCAAGAAGGCGAAATTCGTCTTGAAAAGTTTATCCATTGATTTTAGCGGAAGTTATAAGATGTGTGCTGTTGTATCTTTATCACCATTTGGCGACGAAATTAACATTTTTTGCAGCATGCCATTCTAGTGCCTCCTTAGAGTAGTGGCAGCTGGCTAGATCCGGCCAAAACATAACGTTTGTATTGTGTTGAAGAATGAAGGGTAAAATCCGCTTTTTAAGACACTCTTTGATGTAAACGTTCGATGTTATTGTGTGAGATGTGATGAAAACCTTGGTTTTAAGGCCACAACTGCAGATTCCTTACCAAATCATTAGTTTCCGAGCAAACCTTTCAGCAAAAACCACGACCAGTTGACAGGTAAAAATTTCGTCCGGGGATTTCTTTGTAATCCTTTTTGAAATATGTTTCGTCGTCCATTAAAATACAACCATCAAATTTCGTCAAAACTCAGTCGTATAGTAATCGTGCTCGCGTTTTGGCCACTAAATTTTGTTTCATAGAGCAATTCGGATATTTACTAGCACAAAGAGACATACATATATCCTTCTTTTGAAAGGATATTACGCACGGTGGAAAAGTTGGACACACCGTTGGCTTTGGACTTTTAACACTTTTGCTATTTTATCGCGAAGGATTTTCTAGATGGTTGTGCACAATTAATTTTCTTTTCTCAATTTGCATGATCCGTAATTTCCAGATGTGTCAATCAATGGAGAAAACCCTTTCACCTCTAATTATTCTAATGGAAACCTCGAGCAAAAATCTGCGTTTCCTATTTTTGTTGAAGGTCTATACTGAATATCAAATTCATAAATAGACAATTCCAGGATAAATCTCTGTAACCGTGTTACATATAGTGAATTTTTGCCTTCCTTACCAAATATTTCAACCAAAGGCCTATGATCTGTAAAAACTTGGAATTTCTGTCCATATAAATATTTGTGAAACTTTCTAATGGTACTTACTGAAGCTAAGGCTTCCAGATGTAATATAGGATATTTACGCTGCGCTACATTTAGCGTAAAAGATGTAAAACTTATTGGCTTTTCAGCTCCGTCAATTATATGAGAAATGACTTCTTCTAAACCATAGCTGGATGCATTTGACACAACAACTGTTACGTTACGGATCGTGGTAATAAAGAGAATTTATTATTCCGAATCGTTGAACGTCCTTTATTCGTCCGAAGCTGGGACCGTTTTAAATTTCTGTTCCATACAAATACAGTATTTAGAATAAGTTTTAGGTTAATTTATAATTTCTTACGTTTTAGTGCAATTCTCCTAACTTGTCACTGTCCTTGCCAATTTGTTTGTCTGTCCTGTTCAAGTTCCTGTTTTGTTTAATTATTAGGTATTTTTGTTCTATTTTAGATAATTTAGCATAAGTGCTCACCTCGTTTCAATCAAAACTAAATTTACTTTTCCCGTGCTAGTTCCTTTGTAAATAGTGTATGTTCCAATAGCTAGATAAGAATGAACTTTAGATTCAGGCACTATTCTAGATATTCCACATTATTACCTTTAATTTACGTAAGTTAGAAACTAGTTTAGGTAAACAAAACTTAGATTAAGCAGCAAATAAAGGACAGCAAATTCACACTTTCTAACACTAGTATTGTCCAATTCAATTTTGCCATCTCATTCAGATCTTATGTGTATTTGTCAGATTTATTTGTCGATGTAACAGTTCCACTTCACTATTGTCTGCTAAACCTCTTGTGTTTGCCCCCGCAACCTCCCAGGTAGCCATAAGTTTTTCTGCAGTTGCTAATGTAAAAAAATTCTCATTGAGAAGCCGCTGCTGGAGGGCTTTATCCCGAATTCCAGCAATGATACGGTCCCTAATGGAAATCGATTTGTAATCGCCAAATGTACAAAGTTCGGCCTGGAGTTTGGCGCTAGAACAAAATCTTCAGCAGATACATCCCTCTGTTGGACACGGTTATTGAAATTAAGACGCTGAATAATATCAGACGCCACCTTATCAAATCTAGTCTTCAATTTGGAGATCATATCATTATATGCAACAGTTTTTAAATCGGTATTGGGTATATTAATTGGGGGTTCTAATCCAAACTTGTCGTCACTGTTAAGTCTGTTCGGTATTGCTTTAACAAACACTGTTTATAGTTCAAGTAACCAACTAGACTAACTCTAGATTCTAGTCGTCGTTCCTCTTTTATTAGAATAAATTTGTATGTATGCGTAGATAGTAAATATAGAGAAAGTGAGTATATGTACGACCCGATCAGCGAGCTGTCATTTGACAATATACTCTTAACTTAAAATACTTAAAACGAGTAAACACTACACTACACATGATTACCAACCATATCTGGAACATTCTCAAGCGAAACAAATCCGGTAATCCGCATGTTTAGCGTAAATCCCGTATCAGAGTCCAGAACTTATCGCCATATTAGTTCTCTCCCGGTAAACAACGTGGCCGATGAGCATAAAAACGTGTATGTGACCAAACATCACCGACACAGAAAAAAATAATTATTTTTATGAAGCGCGTAAAATTTTCCCTTGTTTAATTCCAAGCCAAAGGAGGCGTAAACAACGCAATTGGTTGTAGTCTTTGATAAGCCATAGAACAATGGTTGCAATCTTTCACACAACAGGCTTGATTCAGGCGTCATCTGGCTTAAATTTGCAAGAAATATCCCATTATGTTTTGCCAATTCTAGCATTCCCTTATGTGCATTAGATAACGCAGAAAATTCAATGTTTCTTTTTATCTGTGCATTGTTTAATCCAATCGAATCTCATCTTACCTAATCTAATCAAATCAAAATACAAACGCAACCAATACGATAAGAATACTGGAAATATTTAATTGATAAAACCAATTTCCATTTGTCGATTTTGATTAATTTTTTGATTTGATTTTTAATTTCTTTCTGTGCACATAAAAAATAATTAATTTTAACAAGCGCTTAAAATTTGCCCTCGTTTAATTCCAAGCCAAGGGAGGTGTGAACAACGAAGTAGTTGCAATCTTTCATGAGCCATACAACAATGTAGGCAATCTTTCATACAAGAGGCTGGATTCAGGCGTTTTCTGGCTTAAATTTATATGAAATATTCCATTATTTTCTGCCAAATCTAGCATTCCCTTTATGTGCATTAGATAAAGCAGAAAATTAAATGTTTCTTTTTATCTGTGTATATTACAGCTTTTTGCACTATCGTTGAAGTGTCAAAAGAAAAGATGTTTGAAATTTCATGTTTATACTTGAAAGTTTATTCTTACAAATGTAGAATAGCAACTAAGTTTCGAATATGGTATGTATGCAAATACCCCGCCAATGGTTGCGGTTACAGTTATGAAGTGAAACATCATATTGTTAAATAAATCTTTTGATTCAAAAACAAAACTGAAAAATCCCTGAAGTGTTAAACTCCCGATTGTAGTTAAAAAAATGGAAGCAACTTTATTGTACAATCAAATCAAATCGCTGTTTTATCCGTAGTTTGTGCGTTGAAAATGTAGTCTTAGAAATGAATTGATTTGCAGTGCACTAGGACGAACGATTAAATCAACCACTCCAGAATGGCAATGCAATCGATCTCTCAATGCAACGTATCTACTTCAAACAGCGCTCCCCTAGCAACAAACTTGTTACAAACCTGTTGAGGCCACTGATTTGTAACTCAATCAAGTCATAATCAAATTGCTGCAACCATTTTTGGTCGCTGTGTGCTGTTTGGGTCTTGCGATGTTCATTTGCGTTTGAAGAATTTTTAGATGCATTAGCTAGCATCGACTTTCGTGGGTAAGAGAGCAAATCGTTAGAAACGGCGTTAAACAGATTCTATCCTCTATACTCCATCCATCCATATTATAAATAGCTGCCAAACTACACAGCAGTATTCAACAATTGAACGAGCGAATGAGCAGTATAGTGATTTTAGGCAATATACGTCGGTAAAATCCTCAGCGATGGAGAGTACGAATCTTAACGTTTTAGAGACCGTTTACACTTTATAAGATACATGCCGTTCGCACATTAGCTGGTTTTCCAAAATAACTACAAGATTCTTCACATGATTGACACGCTGTATCACAGTACTAAGATACGTATAGTTGTACGGATCATTTATCAAGATAAGCAACCATGACGTTCAATGTACACCGGTTCATATATGTTTCAAGCTCCTGCTGAAACAAAATTATACAACCAGCTTCTGCTGAAAGTCGGTACTGTCCGTGACCTTGGAATCACGCTTGACTCCGGTTTGTCATTTAGACACGAATATGCTAAAGCCAACAGATATAATTACCAAAGTCAACAGACACCTCGGTCTCATGTTTAAGATCTCCGACGAGTGATCCGAGGATTGAAGCTCGGTCATCTGCCTTCCACCGTACCAGGTTCGTTGCTTACTCTTGGGTTTTGAAACATTGGAGCATAGGCGTACAGTCATGCAAGAAGTCTTAGCGGCAAAAGTGCTGCTAAGTGAAACCGGCTCTCCAAGAATTCTGGCCGAACTCTTTATTTACGGTCCTGAACGAGTTCTGCGAACAAGAAATTTCCTTCAGCTAGGAACCCGGCCAACCGCATTGCATTTCAATACGATGTTTAATCAGTATTATTTCATATAAATAAATAAATAAGTAATGTTTGAGTAACAAACTCCGGCCGACGAAGTACGAATTGAAGCAGTTCATTACTCTGCCGCCAACACCAAGTTCCACTTGGCTATCGTTATAGCATGATTAATTTTGTAGCATGCTGCAGACAAGTCTCTATAGATAGATAGATAAATAGATAAAGTCGTGTTGAACCCGCTAAGCTTTTCCGATTTTCCGCAATATGTGCGATACTGCGTAAATCTTTTCCAAGCTGCTCATTTGATTGGCTTCAACCTTTATAGCTCGCTAGTTTGCCAGGGAGTGCGACTAGCATTGCGATGAGTTCTTTTGGGCCTGTCAATGACATATGCCAAGACATGTGAAAAAAATTGCGCTGCAGCCTCAACGTCTTCAGGATCAAAAATGTTCCCTTAATTCATGTCAGATTTATATGGTACGGTGGTCAGCTTTACGGAATTCGTCAAAAAACGGCAGCAGAAAAGTCGTCAAAATCACGAATGAGTTGGTCTTCAACTGTGACTAACAGAGGAGGGTGGTGCGGAACTGGCTTATTAGTGGATAAGGAGCCATGGAAAATAATGAAGCCTGAGTGCTTACGAAGCAAAGGTCCAAAATGCCTTTTTTTCGTTTACTACATAGCTGATTTGAGAAGGCTTTGCTGCGCTATAGTTATCTAGAAGATCAATAGCACTTGTATTAAAAATAGAATCGTCAGGATCTGGATATGAACATTTGCTATGGGATGGCCTCCACGAAATTCCAGGAAAATTGAAGTCGCCGAAAATGAAGATCTCATCAACTGGACTCGCATTCTCGATAACTGATCAGGTACAACATATAGGGTGCAAAGTAGTGTGCGTCACCTAGATTGATTGCTGTCCAAACCTGCTCCACACTGCTCTATGAATCGTTCTGTATTTAGCGTAGCCAGAGTGTGAACCAGTAATGCAACATTGGAAGCAGCATGGTTAACTTGGCGTCACAACTTGGTTTTGAAACTTGTAAACAAATTTTAAGGCTCACAGACCACTACGTTGTTGAGAGTGGTGGTAGCAGGGAGACCAGACTCCTTTCGCTGGCCATTGACGTACTTCCCGAATGTTCTTGGTCTGGATTTTGGATTTAACTGATTATTAAGCTGGTATTGTCTGATAAAATCCTGACTTATCCTGTTAGTTATCCTGTGAACAGTGTTCAACCCGTTGTAATGTTTATGCAGTGGAAACGTGCGGTATTAATAAATAAAATAAATTAATAAATAGGAAGTGTAGATGTTTTAGCGGTCTTGAGTTTGCGAAGCGCGGGAGGACATTTGATTTCTTAGGAAAGTACATACATATATCCCGGATGAAAACTACTAAGTTGATTGGAGCATCCAGAAGCAATCTTTAACGAGGATTAAAAAATGGAACCGTAAGAAGGATAGGTGGCTTGCACCAGGCCAGCCACGCCAGCGAAGATGTTTCCGCATTTCTTTGATCAAGGACTAAAGGTAACAGCCGATCCATACCATCAATCTGCAGGATGTTGTTGTACCATGTATGAAAAAAGTCCCAAAATGCTCATGATTCTAAAAACGCTGGTATAATGCTGGCTTGCGGAAAATGTTCGGGAGATTTGGGAGATAGAAATTTGGCACCGTAGCAGTCCTGATATCAATTCTTTGGATTATTTTGTGTGGGCCGATAGAACTCCCCACACCACACTCAGGTCACTTAAAGCGGTGGTGACATCCATGGATCGAAACATGGTAAAACGTGCATGCGTCAGTTTCCGAAAGCGTGTTACTACAGTCGTCGAAAGAGATGGTTGTTTTGAATGAAATAATTTACAGTTTCCATACGGAACAACCGTAGATAAACCCAAAACAACATTCATTGCAAATACGACTTACTTGTGTAACTTATGTCAGTTACTGTAAAAAATCGTAACGTTCCTTGTAGAGTCTGTGTTGAGAGGTTTATTTACAATCAAACTCACGGGGTGTATCGTTTCTATAGAAAAATAATCCCTGCAAGGTTTTTCTTAAGGGTCACCTACAATCGATACGTTGCGGATGCGTTGACGTAAATTTGACAGAAAACCTATGGGAAAACTGTCAAATCCACGCAAACGCATCCGCAACGTATCAATTGTGGGCCAGCCATTAGTCTTTTGATTTTGTTGTTTTCAATTGTTGAATTGAAGCAA
The DNA here is from genome assembly GCA_034211315.2 of Aedes japonicus. Classification (NCBI taxonomy): domain Eukaryota; kingdom Metazoa; phylum Arthropoda; class Insecta; order Diptera; family Culicidae; genus Aedes; species Aedes japonicus. The sequence continues at coordinate 56,790 of JASCZW010003797.1, forward strand.
ATTGTACTTTCATTGTAAATTATGGTATGTATCAAAAATAAGCTATCTATTCGTTTTCAAAATGTCACGCATTGAAAAAGGCGTGAATATTGAGGTTTTGGACACATGGCTCCTTGAAAAGGATGTGACTGTACGACGATTTGCGAAGTGCTTCGGAATTCAACACGCGAGTGAAAAATCTTCTACAACCATGTTTGGAGAACACTGTTCTTCGGATGAAGTGCCAAGAAAAGGCAAAAACCTCGGATCTTTCAACCCTAAACTGGGTCAGGGCGTAGCCGCTCTAATTTGGAAGAACAAATAAATTTCGATTAACATGATTAACCCAATAAAGCGGAAATAAGCGTCGGAACGACTCAAGGTATCAAGAAACGGTACAATATGAAGAACTATAAAAAGCAGAAAATCGCCAAATAAAGTGCAGAACAAAAGCAACGCTCAGCAACCATAGTCCAAGGATCCTGGGCCCGTATTTGTATTACATGTATTTTGTTGGACGATGAGACCTATGTCAAAGAGGACTCAAAACCCCTTCCAGGTCTACAATATTACACTGCCGTTGTAGAGAAGGAAGTAAGCGATGCAGACAGGTCGATTCAAGTGGAGAAGTTCGGTTGAAAAGTGCTGGTATGGAAAGCAATATGTTCTTGTGATTTTGAAGTCTACAATTTTTAACAAAACCGGAACAATCAACTCGGAAATCTCTCGATCTGAGTGCTTGCAGAAGAGGTTGCTGCCTTTACATCAGAAACATAAGACCCTCAACTGTTTGGGCCGGATTTAGCGTCCGCGCATTACCCCAAAACAACTCTTAATTGGCTCACGGGAAAGAGTATTGGTTTCGTTGAGAAAGACATCAATCCGCCAAATTGCTCTCAGCTTAGGTCCATCGAAGGTCATTGAGCGATTCTAAAGAGAGCCTTCAAAAAGACTGGTAAAACAGCTGAGAATATGCAGGAGCTAAAAAAGAAATTGGCTTAGGCGTCCAAAACTGTGTCCAAACACATGATGAAAATGTTTGATAAAACTTCGCAAATTCGTGAAAGAATAATATTAATTGAATTCGGTCTTCCCAATGTTTCCAAGTCCGATACCGCACAAGAAAGAATCGTCCAAATGTATGAATAAAATATTATTTTTTATATAATTTTAAAGAAAAATATGTGGATAAATTATTTACGGTACAGTCCATACTCTCCATTTTACACAATGGTTTAAATGTTTTTGTTTTTAACCGTTGTGTGGCCGAATGGGTACCCGGGTACCTTTTCGGATTTCAATTCACGATATTTAAATGGTTTTTCATTGTACAAGATTTAAACTCAGTTAGATCCAAGAAAATGACGGTCAAAATCGATTGCACAATTTTTCCGGAATTTTTCAGCAAGCAGGGTGAAATAAGGGCTCTTACATTTTTTAACTACGTAGATGGCCGGATGGGTACCCAGGTACCCACGAAACTGAAAATGCTTATATCTCAGGTGATTTTAGGTCGATTTGAACAATTTTGAAATCAATTGATTCGAAATTTATTTTTATATCAAGCTAATATCGAAATGGATCGATCCGGTCATTCTGATTTCCGGAAAATCCGGATTTCCATGGACATGTCTTGATTTGATGAACTGATCGTGGAATTCGGTAAATAATCAGCAATGCTGGTATCAAACTTCATGAAATTTCATCAGCAGGTTGGATTTAACTATCTTCGGTCCATCAGACGTGTGAACATCCTAGTGGCCATTGCGGAACAGGTTCCCCGCGGGGCCATGGGTGGTCATAAATAATTTTCCATGGAACCCCAACAATATGGGTATCAAACTTCTTGAAATTTCATCAGCAGGTTGAATTTTGATTGTCCTGGGTCCATCAGACGTGTAAACATCCTAGTGGCCATTGCGGAGCAGGTTCCCCGCGGGGCCATGGGTGGTCATAAACAATTTGCCATGGAACCCCAACAATATGGGTATCAAACTTCTTGAAATTTCATCAGCAGGTTGATTTTGATTGTGTTGGGTCCATCAGACGTGTAAACATCCTAGTGGCCATTGCGGAACAGGTTCCCCGCGGGGCCATGGGTGGTCATAAACAATTTTCCATGGAACCCCAACAATATGGGTATCAAACTTCTTCAAATTTCATCAGACGGTTGATTTTTATTGTCCTGGGTCCATCAGACGTGTAAAAATCCTAGTGGCCATTGCGGAGCAGGTTCCCCGCAGGGCCATGGGTGGTCATAAACATTTTTCATTGTAATCCCAGCAATATGGACATCAAACTTCTTGAAATTTCATCAGCAGATTGAATGTTACTATCTTGGGTCCATCAGACGTGTAAACATCCTAGTGGCCATTGCGGAACTGGTTCCCCGCGGGGCCATGGGTGGTCATAAACAATTTTCCATGGAACCCCAACAATATGGGTATCAAACTTCTTGAAATTTCATCAGCAGGTTGATTTTGATTGTCCTGGGTCCATCAGACATGTGAACATCCTAGTGGCCATTGCGGAGCAGGTTCCCCGCGGGGCCATGGGTGGTCATAAACAATTTTCCATGGAACCTCAACAATATGGGTATCAAACTTCTTCAAATTTCATCAGACGGTTGATTTTTAATGTCCTGGGTCCATCAGACGTGTAAACATCCTAGTGGCCATTGCGGAGCAGGTTCCCGCGGAGCCATGGGTGGTCATAAACAATTTTCCATGGAACCCCAACAATATGGGTATCAAACTTCTTGAAATTTCATCAGCAGGTTGATTTTGATTGTGTTGGGTCCATCAGACGTGTAAACATCCTAGTGAGCCATTGCGGAACAGGTTCCCCGCGGGCCATGGGTGGTCATAAACATTTTTCCATGGAACCTCAACAATATGGGTATCAAACTTCTTCAAATTTCATCAGACGGTTGATTTTTAATGTCCTGGGTCCATCAGACGTGTAAACATCCTAGTGGCCATTGCGGAGCAGGTTCTCCGCGGAGCCATGGGTGGTCATAAACAATTTTCCATGGAACCCCAACAATATGGGTATCAAACTTCTTGAAATTTCATCAGCAGGTTGATTTTGATTGTGTTGGGTCCATCAGACGTGTAAACATCCTAGTGGCCATTGCGGAACAGGTTCCCACGGGGCCATGGGTGGTCATAAACATTTTTCCATGGAACCTCAACAATATGGGTATCAAACTTCTTCAAATTTCATCAGACGGTTGATTTTAATGTCCTGGGTCCATCAGACGTGTAAACATCCTAGTGGCCATTGCGGAGCAGGTTCCCCGCGGAGCCATGGGTGGTCATAAACAATTTTCCATTGAACCCCAACAATATGGGTATCAAACTTCTTGAAATTTCATCAGCAGGTTGATTTTGATTGTGTTGGGTCCATCAGACGTGTAAACATCCTAGTGGCCATTGCGGAACAGGTTCCTCGCGGGCCATGGGTGGTCATAAACAATTTTCCATGGAACCCCAACAATATGGGTATCAAACTTCTTGAAATTTCATCAGCAGGTTGATGTTTATTGTCCTGGGTCCATCAGACGTGTAAACATCCTAGTGGCCATTGCGGAACAGGTTCCTCGCGGGGCCATGGGTGGTCATAATCATTTTTTCATGGAACCCCAACAATATGGGTATCAAACTTCTTGAAATTTCATCAGCAAGTTGAATTTACCTTGTGTCCATCAGACGTGTAATCATGTTAGTGGTCATTCCGGAACTGGTTCCCCGTCGGCCATGGAAAATTTTTTCAATGAAATCCCAGCAATATGGGTATCAAACTTCTGGAAATTGTCTCAGTAGTGAGTTTCTCATATATTTGATATAATTGATTGGATGGATGGATAATAAATTTGATATATTTGATATATTTGATGGATCATATATTTGATATATTTGATGGACACAAGGTAAATTCAACTTGCTGATGAAATTTTAAGAAGTTTGATACCCATATTGTTGGGGTTCCATGAAAAAAATGATTATGACCACCCATGGCCCGGCGGGGAACCTGTTTCGCAATGGCCACTAGAATGTTTACACGTCTGATGGACCCAGGACAATAAAGATCAACCTTCTGATGAAATTTCAAGAAGTTTGATACCCATATTGTTTGGGTTCCATGGAAAATTGTTTATGACCACCCATGGCCCCGCGGTGAACCTGTTTCGCAATGGCCACTAGAATGTTTACACGTCTGATGGACCCAGGACAATCAAAATCAACCTTCTGATGAAATTTCAAAGTTTGATACCCATATTGTTGGGGTTGCATGGAAAATTGTTTATGACCACCCATGGCCCCGCGGGGAACCTGTTCCGCAATGGCCACTAGGATGTTTACACGTCTGATGGACCCAGGACAATAAAAATCAACCTGCTGATGAAATTTCAAAAAGTTTGATACCCATATTGTTGGGGTTCCATGATAAAATGATTATGACCACCCACGGCCCGACAGGGGAACCTGTTCCGCAATGGCTCACTAGAATTATAACACGTCTGATGGACTCAATATATAGAAATTCCAACCTGCTGATGAAATTTCAAAAAGTTTGATACCCATATTGTTGGGGTTCCATGGAAAAATGATTATGACCACCCATGGCCCCGCGGGGAACCCTAGTTCCGCAATGGCCACTAGGATGTTTACACGTCTGATGGACCCAGGATAACAAAGATCAACCTTCTGATGAAATTTCAAGAAGTTTGATACCCATATTGTTGGGGTTCCATGGAAAATTGTTTATGACCACCCATGGCCCCGCGGGGAACCTGTTTCGCAATGGCCACTAGGATGTTCACACGTCTGATGGACCCAGGATCAATAAAAATCAACCTTCTGATGAAATTTCATGAAGTTTGATACCCATATTGTTGGGGTTCCATGGAAGGTATTTTATGACCACTTGTAACCCCGCGAAATTTCTTGACCACTTTCTAGTTATTTTAGGATAATTTCAAACGTTAAGCATCAAAGACATTTTTAAATGAAATTAGAGTCAACAAAGACCTCACTTTACTAAAAGAATATTAGTTTTTTCTGTACAGTCGTTAAACTTTCCACTTACGTTTGCCAACATATTACAACACGCTGCTTTCTCGTGATTGATTTCACCAATTTCCATTCGGATTGTGCGATAAACGTTCAGATATGCCGGTCATGTTTGTGTAAGTTCCACTTGGTGAACTGCTGGAAATGTGAGCAAATTGATCGATATCTGCAACGTACCATATCCAACTTATTGCTTTGAGCTATATACGATTACTGCCTAGCTATGCAAATACACCATCTGGATGCGAGTTGGATAGTGTAGAGTTATAAATGGAGAAAAAAAACTTTCCCTCAAATAAACAGGTTGTTTTTACGATTCATAAAAAAATGTATATTGATGCAAGGATTAGTGAATGGAACATAAAAGTTGGGTAAGTGTTTGGTTATGTGCATCCGTCAATCAAAAGCATGGCATGTAATCGTTCGAGTAAAGTCAACGAGAGTGTGTGATGTGAAGATATTTTTTCTCAAAAGTATTTAATGGTCCACATGTAGTTGAATCGATACGCATTTGCAACTTGCACTGGTCTGGAAACATAATTCACTGGACAAAATGTGATGAAAATAGTTTCAAATAAATATAGTTAACCATTTGGCTACGCTCACTGGAAGTCAACCGATGTATTGCGGAGATTTGGTTGGCGATCAAAAAATTACAATTAAATAGTACATTGTTAAATGAAGTCATTTCATATGGAGTATATGTTGAAAATATTAACAGAAGGTAATAAATTTTCCTAATCAGTAGCCCCAACTTTGCCGTTCCAAATACAATTGCTGGTAGATTGACCGTCAGCCCAATGCTGAATAAAGATTACTCGCAAAATAGCATTCTCTACTCATTTGTTTGCCCAATGAATGTGCGCGAAACAGCATTTATACCACAAACCAAACAGCCAGAGCAATCAGGAGGATCTTTGCCGAAGAATATTGCTTCAAACTTCCAACCATGGTCGTGCTTGGCTACGCGTTGGCGTAGTGAGGCTAAAGTCGTCTTGAAATGGGAAACAGTCGAAAAGACCATATTAAAGGCTATGCATTGGATATACGACCGCAGTTTGATAATAGGGGTAACATTTAAAGCGTGCGTGTGGCTCCAATCGCACTGTTTTATCAAGCTTCGAATACCAGACACTTTTGATTGTTATTTTTGTATTCTCCCCAGCGCGGAAGTAACGATCTTTGATGAAATTTTCAGAACAGATAATTTCTCATCTCCATGCGAAGCGCTAGGAGCGCACAGTAATTTTATTGCTAGAACACAAAGACATGAAGAGAAGGTGTACTGATAAGTCCGTAAGGCAACGGCAGGCTTTGAAAATGAAGATACAAGCTCGTTTTTCTAATCTTGCCTCTCTCATTTTCAAAGCCTGCCGTTGCCTTACGGACCTCAGCAATACACTTTCTTCGTGTCTTTTGATGATTCTAGCTGACAAAATTACTGTCCGCCTTAGCGCTTCGCATGCCAGATGAGAAATTACTCTGCTTCAGAAAAACTTCGATTTCGAATACCGATTAAATGGTGCTGGCCAGAGGCCTGTTAACGCTCTCGCCGTTTTTTAGAAGGGATAGGGAGTTCTTCGTGCCGAATCAGCTTTATCCGGTGGACATGAAGTGCCTCACGACGTACGACTCCTTACCTCCGGGTTGGAACTGGTAATACAGACAAACCATCTCGCGTAGTTGCTTGACTATTGGCGATATGGCTACTGCGAAACAACTGATAACGCTGCAAATTTTTGTTTGTAACTAACAGGGGTTGCTACGATTGGTCTACGCCTGATTAAAATAAATGCACCAAATTACCAGATAAATAATGATTTAACCGTTGCATTCTTCAAGAGGGTTAATTGAAAATAAATTGACTTTGAGTAAAAATATAAAATGATGTACTCTAGTTTCAGTAGATGCATGTGTGTGCAGAAACAAATTATCCGTCAAAGTTGGTATTGATGGGCGTTGTACAAACTAATCTAATCTACTCGAATACAAACGCAGCCAGTACGAGAAAGGATCCAGGTTACAATAGGGTTAGATGAAGTTCAATTATTTGTTTGTCAATATTGATGCTTGCAGTTGTGACAGGCGACTTTCGTGTCACAATAAATTGTGTGGTGGAAAGGCCAGTTGAAGGTTTAGAATCTAATGAACTTTGTAAATATTTGTTTTGTGAAGTCTGTTTTTTTTTTTTTGGTGCATAGGATGCCCGCATTTAACTGTCAATTTTAAAAATGCCCATGTAGTGCCAACCTCAAATGGTAACCGTGGCTAGACCAGATACCAGAGGCTTAGTCGAAGGCGCTTCTGACATTTGAAAATTTAAAACAATTAATTGTAGACCTCCTGGTTGGTATCTCGTATGTTCAAATATTTATTTTGGTTATGTTCTTACTCCGATTGTAAAGATTAGATTTTGTACATTGCATTTTAAATAAATCATTTTTTTCCATATATATTTATTTATTCGTTAACATATTTACTAATTTATTAACACATTTATTAATTATTCCTTTGCATATTTTTAATTTACATATTTATTCAACTATTTATTTGAATGTTTTACGGAAACAAGTTCTAGGAAATTTTGAATTTGTTATGGCGCTTTGACGGAATAACTGGGTATAAATTACAATGATATCAACCAAAACCACGTTTGAGTGTAAGTATTCGCCCGTATCCAAGGTGAATTTAATACTTCAGGTGGTCTATTTACTTCAGTTGGAGGGGAAGACGGGTGAAGTAGCGGGGTATCAAATGAGATTTAGCAGTGGAGCGAAAGAGTAAGGTACACTCAATAGTGTATTACGCACATAATGACAGCTACTTATTGCAATTTTGCCTAAGAGTGAAGAGTTCTAAATGAATGTAAACGGTTTGAGCTAAACGTTTTGTTTACAAACATTAGCACGTGCACTTTCCCGAAATATTGGTAAACAAACCATGTGCAGCCCTGACGCATCATATCCCATGGCATAGAACACAGGCCTGGCAGTGTGAAACCAATCATCTCCTCTACTCGTTTGTTTTTAAAATAGGACTGCAGTTTGACATCGAGCACTATTGCATAGGTGTAAAGGAGACAGCTTTAGTTTGCCAGACCAGTATTTCACTTGATATGGATTGTATAAGTATGCGTTTAAACATGGCTGAAATTCTCATATACAGTATTGAGACCACCTGAAGTATTAAATTCACCTTGCCCGTATCGTCGTTCCGTCATCGTTCCTGTCATCGTGCGGGAATCATCGTCACCTTCGTTATCCATGTATTATTATGGCTGTCAATGGTGGTGTCACTTCAATTTATCTGACTTATCGACCGCTTTCAAAGCGGCCATCGAATACGGTCAATGGTCCCTTTTTAAACTTATATCTGTCCCTAGGAGTGAGGTTATAGTGTCGGTCTACGGAATAGTACTTTAAAACTATCCCCTCAAAAGATCTATCCAATTAATGTGATATACTGTTTTTTAAACCACAGCATTAATACTGTTAGAGTGATAACACCTCAATTTTTTTCAAGAGTCCAACCAAAACAAAAAAGACAGAAAATAGTGCACCAAAATTTTAAAAGTTAGTTCTATCGGCGCTAGTCTCATGTCGATCATTAATGCACAGAAGAAACCAAGCGAGAAGTGTGTGAACAATGAAACTGCAGTAGTGCAACACAGTGGTCAAGCGGACAGTATAAGTGTACAAAGAACGGTATGTCGTCAAGTCTGTGGCTGTCTCGCTCAACAATGGTGCATGTTCGCTTGGAAGACCACGATCATTTGCGTACGCGTTTCTCACGTGCCACTCCCCGCCCCGGACTTGAAACTATGGTCTCCGTCAATTTTGGCCAAACCGACTATGAAGTGATTCCCTAGCCAAGTGTGGGAATAGTTGAAGATTAAAGAAACCCGAATAATAATAGTAAGAAGATGCACACTACCGAGCACTCGTGAAGCCGTCATGTTCCGGAGTAGTCAGCAGTCCTAAGGACCCCGTAAATCGACCACCTCACACGTATTTAAAAGCTTAAAATAAATCGTTAACGAAGAGTAAATTTCACGTTCTTTCCAAGTTTTTTTTTTATAATTAAAGTGTATGGCCTTCTAAACCTCAACTGATGCGCAATCTAATATTTTTTTAAAGATATTTTTTTGTTTTCCGCTATTTTGTTTTGTTATGTCTGCCTTTTCACCAGAACATTGGGATGAAAGTATTCCCCATATGAAATTTCTTCCAGGAGAACCGACCGTGTATACGACCCTCAATAGCAAGGAAGATAAAGCACCCTTTACACGGCTTCACAGTTAACCGAACCATACCCTATACAGTTGAAAATTGACAAATACTATCAAAGACATCATACACTATTCACACACTATTTCTTCTGACCAACACGGTTTTATGCCTAAGCGCTCAACGGCAACCAACCTTACCGTATTTACATCGTTAATCATCCGTGAAATGGAACGCGGTCATCAAGTAGACGCCATATACACAGATCTCTCTGCGGCCTTTGATAAAATGAATCATCATTATCCTACGCGGACGACCTAAAACTGTACTACGTCATAAAATGTCCAGAAGATGCCCTCTTTCTTCAGCAGGAATTACAAGTGTTCGACGACTGGTGCCGGATCAACAGAATGTCCTTGAATGTATCCAAATGCTCGACTATCTTTTCGGCCGAAAGCGATGCGATGTATCTCCACGACTACATTCTTCGAGAACGCGCTGAAACGTGAAACAACAGTAAGGATCTGGGAGTAAAACAACAGTAAGGATGGAGTAAAAAGTAAAGGATCTGGGAGTAATGCTAGACACCAAACTGTCATTCGAGAACCATATTGCTGCTATAGTGTCTAAAGCCTCATCGCCAGTTGGATTCATCTTCCGCTTCGCAAAAACTTCAAAGATGTTTATTGTCTGAAGGCACTATACTGCTCTTTGGTTCGTACCTTTTGGAGTACTGCGCAGTCGTTTGGTCCCCTTTCTACCAAAATGCAGTCCAGAGGATCGAAGCCGTTCAGCAGAGGTTTATACGCTTTGCTTTGCGGCATCTTCTGTGCAGAGACCCTCGTGCAGATTGCCAAGCTATGAAAGCCGGTGTAAAAGCTCATTAAGCTGGAACGGTTGGAAGGAGGTGCATGGTGGCTCGAAAGCATGTTTCGTTGGTGACCGGCTTCAGGGAAACATCGACTGTTCCACCCGAGCTTAGTCTCTTGAACATCTACACTGACGACGAAACCTACGTTTACAATCATTCTTCATTAACAACCGGCACTCAAGGACCAACGACGGCAAACACGAACCTGTGCTAAGCACGGCTCGTGTCTTCAACAGTTTTTATAACGTGTTTAATTTTAATGTATCCCGTGAGGTTAATAAGCGTTGTTTCCGAAGATGTATGTGTTAATTTTTGTTTGTAATTCAATTTTATGTTATTGTCATTGGGATAAACATGTTTTTCTGTGGGCTGCAAAATGGTGAGTCGACAACTGCGATGGAGCGTGCGACCCCGCAACATAGCTCTGGTCCTCACAAGTTCCTACCTCATGCTTCCACGGGTCAAGAGATGACAAAGACCGCCAGCTAAGGGTTGCGTACTTAGCTGGTAGTGCAACCTGGGCACTGTTGTCCTTCTGACTTCAGCTAGATTGAGGAGGTGCGTGCTGAGCGTCTGTCCACCAAGGAGGTGCGGCTCAAACAGCGTGTGTCCTGGCATCCAGCGGCTGTGTGAGAAACGCTGTTTCGCGTCAACTATACATTGGGTAGCAGTCGCACCAAGGCAATGTAGGCAGCGTGACCCCGGTAAGGTAGCATGCTGAAATCTTATCCTACCACGAAAAATGTAAGTATTCCTTATACGGTACATAATTTTGGATCATCCATGGAATTCCCGAGTATTGTATGAAAATTTTAATTTTTTCCTTCATTGCAATGATAATGCAAGTCCATCTACAATTGCAGCAGGACTACAATCGAAAAACATGCAGACAGTTCACATGTTATTCTCATTTTATATTATAACATCCCTTCACAATATTTTTATGTTATTTTCAGCTTCGCATTTAGCCATCGTCGTAAGTTTTGGCCCACTTACCCCTCCCCCCATTGAGCGAGATAAGGCGCTATAACCTTGGCAATTATTGCCAGGCTTTTGGTTCAAATGCCAAAAGTTCACCCACAGGCAAAAGGAGCATAAACTAATATTTCTAGCATCTATGCTCCCAACGATAAAGAACAAATTATCACATTGTTTAACTCTACATGGAAGCGTTTGGTACGGGAGGTCCACGCTTTCTTCCTTCCCTTGATTCAGAGTAGTAGAGCGATTTTAGATCTTTCTGGAATCGCTCTGTTTCTTGGAATCCTCTCTGCGGCACATACTACGCAGTTGGCCTGGCCGATGACAAGAAAAATGATGTATTCAAGAAACCATCATTTTCCAGGATGCCTTCAAGAATTGGCTGCGTTAGTGTGAGATTAGATTAGATTAGATTGGGATAAACATGTTTTTCTGTTGACGAATCAATAATAAATAAATAAATAAATTCAAGCATCAAAGTGGCCAGGCCTACTGCATTGCAACAACCGCAAAGATGGTTCTGTACAATGAATTGGTTTCAAATGAAAAGTGGAAATACCATTCCATATGCTCCGAGTTATATCAAGTTGGTTTTTGAAGAAATTTTATATATTTATTTATATACATACAAGAAACTTGAAAAATATTTGTATTGGTTCAATTTGCAACATCATTTAGCATAAAATGGTTGGGTCTCATGCAACTGTTATCCAAAGCTGGTTAAGTGTGAATATTTCAATCTAGCACGAGTCATGCAATGTTTTCCCACGATCTGATAATATTCGGAAAGAGGAAAACCGCTGGCTTCAGAGAGGTGCGCATTAACATCTGCGTGTTTGGTAGTGCAAGAATCAGCTGTTTCCGATGCGGAGACCTTTTTTTGTACTGATTTTTTAAGTTTTCCGGGAACAACAGGTAACCAATAAGCAGTTCCAGCGTGTTTATGGCAGCCTATCAAGCAATTAAGTCAACTTAAATGCAACATAAATGCCGCTTTTGGCTCAATATAGGACTAGGACTGCTTTACAGAAATGCTATGATAATGCTGCATCAATGCTATTTTGCATTCTGAAATGCTTAATACAGAGCTACAAGCATTTAAATAGCATTTGAAATCCAACTTAACATGCAGATAGCATTTCAAATAGAATGCTTGTAGCATCTGAAATGCAGACTAAGGGTTGATTTACTGCATATGCTAATGTTTATTGGTTAACTGGAAAACTAACGTTTTTTTACAACTTAACCATTTGTATAACGTACATGATTTAATCGAAAGCATCATGGCTTTTATGCCGGCTACGGTATCACTCGAATGGCGATTGGCAATAAGCATACCGGCATTTCGGTGAAAAGTACGAAGGATTGGTCGAGACCGGCGGAAGACGCAAGTCGTTAGCTAGCGTTCCCTTTGCACGATATTTTCACCGAAAGATCTCCGTCGTGTTCCGTGGTACGGGTTCTTGTATAGATCTGATTTTTCCAGTTCTTTTGTGCCTTTATTCAATTTACTTCTGGTTTTGCTTCTTACGTTTACTGGCAATATCTATAATTTTCTTTGGAGATTCATTTGCCTTATTATGACCATCTTTAACCACCGTAGTGCCACCAACCTGGACGTTCAACATCTTTCAACGTTTTTGGTGTGCAGCTCCTCGTCCATTTGCTTTTTCCACTTATTGATCACATATCTGATATTTTTCTGGGTCTCGTTTTCTACCTTTTTCTGAATATAATCATTAACATCTATCACCGTAATGCTGGAACCTGCAGTGATATTTATTTTTTTAGCCTATTCTGTGCTGCCTCTCTATTAAAACTGCTCGTTTCGAATTCAAGAAATCTTTTAAACGGTCTTCAATGGCCTCTGGAGAACTTGAAACAGAAACATTGCTTTTCAAAAGTGGATTTACGTTGGTTAAGTAAATGCCGCATGTTTGACAGCCCGACTTCTATGTTTTCCACTGAATCTAAGAAAATGTGTCTTTTGGAGGGTCGTTGCTGAAAACAGACTTTTTTCTTTGTATGCACGTAGAATGTTCCTACAATTTCGTTTCATTGGGCCACTAAAAGCTACATATAATGACTGAGTGAGATGAGTTGAAATCGATGAAAGACATACGAAAATAAGATTGTTCGATTGAGACAACTGTAGAACATGTGTCATGAGGAATGGGAACTGACAGTATCTCCAATAACAACTTGTTCAGACCTGGTAGCAAATGAGTCTCGAACAAGTTTTCAGGAGAGGCCCCATTGAAACATCTACTTATTCATCCAGACCTGGATTCAAGGTGCTTAGCAGATTTGTAAAACACATATGGAGGAAGTACTTGCCCTGCCGAACTGCCTGCCATAATTAGTCAGATGCTGCTTTTTGACGAGATCAATATGTTCCCTGGGTACTTGAAACCTCTCTTCAAAATACATTTCCGTGATCGTGGATCAGTCGTCAGGTTTGATTCAACATAACGTTTGCATTTACTAAAAAATACCAAAAATTGCCGATTTTTTAAGGGTTTACCTTCACCCGCGCTGACGAAACTACTCATGCAGCATCAATCATAGTAACCCATGAGTCAGCAGACAAACGTTGTCAGCTTTCAGTCGAACTCTAATCGTGATGGTAAAAGTGAAGCAGTGAAGCAACTCGAGCTTAAGATCTACAATTTTGTTGCGAAAACTGAGGAAAAATCGATAAATAAAACGAAGAAAGAACTCAAAAACATGCCTACACGCATATTTTTGTCCTCCATGGCGATTGTTCCGGTTAACTACCGGAAGGCCGCTCACAAGGGCGTAGGATTTTTTTTGCAAGTAAGCTTAAATAATTACCTGCTATGGGAAATTTATCAAAAGCAATTATCTGTCTTAGCTCTTTTTTATTATCACCATCCGAAAAAAAGTCTATGGGTTTTAATGAAAACGTTAATGAAACAAATAAAGAGATGTTATCTGAAAGCACATTGGCTAACTATTGACAAATCATTGACATAATCCGTCAGAGCCTTGGGTGTGATGGCTGATGGCTGCTCGACTTTTCTTGATGTTTGGAACAAAACATACGAAGAGGTCGGGGTGCCGATGTAGGAACAATTTAATCCAATCTCGTCCAGGATAATTGCTCTTGAAACGTTCAACCGTTCTGCCATTTCTGGAGAGGTAGTTTTGGATAATAAGAAAACCGTAGCCAATCGAATCCACCATACATATTACAAAGATTGCCTCTTCCTCCAGCGAAAAAGTTGACTGATCTTCAATGCTTTTGCTGTATATTCCAGAAAGCTGGTTGCAGATGATACTTTTTTTTTAATACAAGCTTCTTAGCTGATTCCCGATTATTCAAACCATTTTTATCGCCTTAAGACCTGCAATAAAACTCTGGAAATCTGTAGTAGGTTAGATTATTAACATTTTCAGAGTGAAATTTATGTCTTCTACGAATGGTGTGTTAAAAGTCTGCTTGATATTAATATTAAAAAGTGTAGCATCATGTCATATTCGAGAAAACTTACTCATCGTGATTTCACGTGTACTCTAGGAAATCAGTTAGGGGGGTATATACAGTTAGAATGACCAAAAAATTCATTTTTTTGTTTTTGCATGAAAAGTTAGTAAATTTACCGTAGAACACGCTCCTGAAACTTTATTTTTCGAAATTCGAACTCCAAGTGTTTTTTTCATCGTTTTCGAAGAGACGTTTTTCGCGCGCAGCAGGTATAAAGAGACGTTTGACCGAGAAGACCTTTTTTCAACGCATTTTTCTCCAAACAGGATTTTCAGAGTTTAGTGATAACTCGAAAACTAATTATTCGATTAAGCTGAAACTTACAGGATTTCTTTATTATAAGATTACCTTCTATATGAATTAAAAAATTATTGTAATATTTTATTATTAAATTTGAAAAATTGTGATGTGAAAATATTTTTGTATACTACATGGATACACTTAAAATTGTAAAACAGTTTCGATTGATTTGAGTAAATTTTTTTTCAAAAATTAGTTGTTTTTCTCGTTCTAACTGTATATCCCCCCTTAATTGAAAGATGCAACAAAGTTTGGGACTAATTCTTGATTCTAAATAGATCATTTTAATACATATGTAAGAATTAATCAAAAGGTTCTGTTATCATTTTCAAGGTCCTTATATCATCAAAACACTTTACGTAGCGTACGTAAGAACCATTCATTTTATTTTTGGCCCAATGTCCCCCTTCAACCGACCGCAATGTCCCCCGCATGACGATATTTAACGTGCAAGTTTCAGTTATTATTCTTTTGTATTTTATCTCTCATGCAACGCTCATTACTACCTATTCCAGTTACAGGCCTTCCTCGATGGTACGTATCCCTCTCACTTCAAATCGAAATTCCATAAAAACTTCTGATTGTATCTGCAAGCTAATACAACCAAATGAAAACGCAGAAATTTGTTCTTTCTTGTGGCTTTAGTAGGCTTTCAGATACAATCAGTTTTGTTTATTCGATTACGATTTTAAGTTAGACAGTTGATGAACGTACCATCGAGGTATGCCTGTATCAGGATATAGCACAAATGCACCCTTCTGGTGCAAAGTATCACTATTAAACAAACATAAAAAAACGAAAAGGTGAGATATGTCATGACATATCTGCAAAGTCGACGTAGGACTGCTTGTTGATGTGGAGGAATTGTAATAGAATTAATAAATATCTACTATATTTTGTTCAGTCTAAAGACTCATCAAACCATCTGTTATTAGTTTTAGTTTTCCACGAAAATTAATATAGTCAACTCTTTATAACTCTTGAAGTGACCCTCAAAGGGCCGTTTGGTATTCAGTTGTTCGCTGTTCCTGGAGTGATCCGGTAATTGTCGAGTACAAGATGATGATTTGGTAGACAGTCGAATGGGTGGTCGTTGTTGTTGGGTCTGTTCCATGGAAGAAAAGCATATAATATTAGTCTTTATGTGTTTTAAGAGCGTTAATACTGTGTATGAAAATCTTGAATTCAACTCTTTAGAACTCCTTAAGTTGCCCTGAAAAGGGCCGTTTGGTATTTTGTCGTTTGTTGTTTATGGTCCGAGTAGTACAGACAATGGTCCAGTGCTAGGTGATGGTTGGTTGTCGAATGGGTAGATGTTGTCATTCCAGTTCATGTTCCACAATATCGGCTACCTGTTGATTTAATGGTTCGGGTGCTTCGAATGCGAGTACAGACAACATAGGTCTATGATACGAAAAATATGAACAATAACGTCTGCACTCTACGCCGATACTTTTAACAAACGTTAAATCTATACAAGAACCACCAAGTGTGGTTGCTTTATTCCGAAGGTTTGCTAAAGTAAATTTTAAATGTTTTTGCATAAAATCTAGAAAATCTATTATGTAGAAGGAGATGTTTGCTCATCACCATGAGGCACCAAGAGTGAACATTAATGTTTTTGAATAGAATGAAAGATGTGAAGAGAAAGTGTTGAAAGTTCCATCAGAGTACGGCAGGTAGGAAATCTAACTTTAGTGATCGTCAGTCGGTGCGAATCAAAACAAACCCAAAAAAGGAGAGAGTTCCTCTCCCATGTGCGCATCAGTAAACAGAGTGCACACAATAGATCGCTAGAATAACTATACAAGCAACAGTGGTACATGAGCGTCTTCCAACCGGACATTTTTGCCTGTTGAAGTGGCGGACTTAGTCCGTGCTTCAACCTACCCCGCAGTGGAATGTTAGGCAACAATGTCGTTGGTTCGAGTACCACTGTACACATGCCCTTTTCGCTCAATTTTCCTAAAACATCTGCTATAATTTGCAAGCCTGCCGCACACTAGCGGAACTTTCAAAACTTTCTCTTCATATCTTTCATTCTAGCCAAAAACATTGTTGTTCATTCTTGGTGCCTCATGGTGATGAGCGAACATCTCCTTCTACTGTATGTTTAGTTTAAGTTTTTTTTCTGTGTATGTGTATTTTTTTTATTTTTCAAAAAATGTTCAAGTTAAAAGAAATCCATAAGTTGTATAGTTATAAGTGTTTCAATAATTTAGAATTTAAATTTCATGTGTTATGTGACCATACTTTAAATTTCCACCCTCTTTCCCATCCGTAATTTGTAATTCCTATTAACCTCGAGACGGCCGCGAGTAATCGGTTTTATCCCCCTAACTTTAGTTTTAAGATAAATGATGTATAAAAAAAACATAAAAACTTGGCTCTGTAAAGTTGATTCGATTGAGCCTGTACAAATTTAAAAAAAAAAGTTACGACCAGCTGGGCACTGCTGGGTACCGACCGCCAGCTGCTGCTTTAACTACCATAACTACCTTGCATTACGCCAGCTTTACCTCCCACCGGGAGAATCCGCTCAGCTCAATGCTGCCGAACGAATGAGGCATTTGTTCGGAAATGTGCCTTTTATCATGGCATCGGGTACCATTGCATGAACAAAAGGGAGTATCAACAAAAGCAATGAGAATCAAATTCATTAAAAGGGGAGGGGAATCTGATGTTTCGCCAAACACTAGCGTGAAACAGAAACGTGAAACAGACCTCTTGAGAACAGAGAATAAGAAGAAGAAGACGATGGGAGACGTCTCTTGCTTAGATTTGAAAACTGTGCTAGGAAATTTGGTTAATTTACTATGCGAATCGAAATTATAAGACATCACCTTACATTTACGTTATTTTTAATAAGTTAATGTTAAAAATCAATTAACTTGATTACTAAAACTGATACGTAGAATTATTTCAATCAATTGGTGCAAACGATATGAAAATCTATTATGCAATGACTTAGTTATTATCGCTCAAAATATCCAAAACGGCCCGTAACGCGGTCGATTTCAGAAATTTTAGAACGGCGCCCCAGTATAGAAATGAAAGACGTAGTCCTACGTCAAAAATATCAGGATTAAAATAAGGTATACTTAAGTAAATTTCTTCATCTCGGGTATCTAGACTGCTGGACTTGAAACCCTTGAAACTTACAATGCTACACGCTGCTGTGCATAGTTTAAGAGTGTAACTGGGCTTGTCGGCAAGATTTACCACAGATCTTTTCGACATGCCGTGATGCTTAAAGTTCGGATGAATAGAACACAACAAACCGAAATCCACTGATTCTTCGAGATAAACGGAAAGCGGAATGCGAAAAATTAAGAAACACAAACATTATTAACAAGTCGCCTGCATAATTCTTTTTCCACATCTCAAACCCAGCAAGCCGGTGTTGTTGTGTTGTTATTGGGCCATCGCCTTGCTATGACTTTTACTTCAGTACCATTCTGTTATAACAGCTCAAGATGAATAAAAGAAATGACTGTGGATGTGGAAGGGTTACATCGTGTAGGTGGTAGGGTGGATCATGCCGAAGGGAGGGTGTGTTCACAAGAAAAAAGAAAAATGTTGCATTTTACAAGTCGACGATGTCGTTGAAAGAATGGAAGCTATACATACAAATACTAGGCTTTGCGTGGAAATGGAGAAGGAAAGAAACGCGAAAAAAATCGGGCTCAGATGAGCGCCAACGGCCGGACTGAAGGGCTGGGATTAGGGCGGAATAGTGGAACATGCTACTTGGTGCTTCTGCGAGCGCTATGTAGTGTGGCTAGATGAGGATAAAACAAATTAATGTAAAACGTTTTGTTTTCTGTTAATTGTTTCCAAACAGCACGTGAAGAAAACATCAAACATTAGAGATGGGAAAGATAGAAGCCATAGCGAGATGTAACTTGCTTCATGAATGGTTTGATGATGCATTGATGTCGGAACATATAATTAGTCTAAATGGAGGAGGTTATTTTGTATGTATGGTTTAAATTGGAATTCATTCAAATGATTTGTTAAATGTATAATGCTCTGCCGAAATAGGCGGTAAATATCTTAATCAGACACAAATAATCCTGGAAGAGTGAGTCATCTTTACTTTCGTTGTAATGGTTTACCTTCAAGGCATGCGTACAGCAATAATTTTAACATAGTTACTTTAAAGCTGTATAAAATTTTGATTGGCTCTAAATAGAAATTTTATATCCAAGTAACCCCATTACAGAGGGTGAAGTACTACTTTGACAGCGGGCCCAATTCCGTCAATTATTGCTTTTACTCGACCGTATACAACTTGATCCACTTAGTATTTTGCCAACAAAGTACATAAAAAAGCTGGGAATTTATTGAACTTCAAAGGAATAAAACAATAAAATCTCGGAATTTTTTATTACTACCACCCATCGTGTTTGAGGCCAGGGTTTGCGCATTCTGATACCGGTATACACACATCGATGTCCGCTGTGACTACAGACAGAAAAAAAACCCAACGGTTAACTGATGTATCACAAGGTTCTTAAATATGTTTTCTGCCAAATAAAATGCCATGTTTGAGAACAAGAAGAGCTTTGAACAAAATCTCAGCAATTTGATCACAACGTGGGTATGAAAAGGTTTCAAGCTTGTTGTTTTTACAATCGGCAAGTTGTTTGCTCTTAAGTTATATTTTCAATTTAGTGACGCAAGTTGATAATTGCGAGTTTTTTAGGTCATCACCATTGCATAATTATTTTTTTGTGTGGCGAGCACAAGTCAATTGTGAAAATTTCCAATTCAAAAGATTTCTTCGACAGAACCGGGAATCGAACCCGCCACCTTTGGCTTAATAATACTATGTATTTTCTGATGCCTCTTATTTTAAGGTCATCAGTAGCAGAAAAAATGTGTTAGTTGTCCTTGAATGGCACATCACATCATCATCATAATTAGACCAAGGCCCGTGTGACCTCTGTTGTACACAGAAGTTGTCTCCATTGTAATCGGCTCATGGCTGTATCTCGCCAGCCTCACTGTCTGCGAAGAGTCCTCAGGTCGCCTTCTACTTGATCGATTCATCTTGCGCATTGTGCGCCTCAACTTCAGGTACTCGTCGGTTCGCTTTCGAGAACCATTTTAACAGGGCTGACGTCCGACAATCTTACGACATGCATGCCCAGTAGCCTGGGTCAAAATTCAAATTCCAGTACCCTTTTGATTTTTGGAAGCCTTTTGGGTCCCATAATAACTGTGCTAAATTTCAGCTCGATCGGTGAAACTATATTTTTACTATACCGGAAGCGTGTGCACAGTATCATCCAAACCAAAGATTCGATGCGTATGATATCGGCTTCTCTTCATGCCGAGTGAACGCCCCACAACAACGTGATGCCTTCGCGCCAACAGCAGCAGGCTACAGGCCATGCTGCAGGTGGCAGTGTTGTTAGGAAAAACAGTTCAATGAGCCTTTCGTTTGGATTGTAATCAGTTATAGCTCAATAACTTTTTCCCCAATCGTCGGATCGCTTTGCGGTCTTGGAAAAAAAGTTTCCTTGAAAAATTTCCAAGATGAAAATTTGGTTCACTTATTTTTAGATGGCAACGGGTCACCTCGCCAGATTATTCTACATAAAAGTAAGTTTTCCCATATAAAATCCTATGTAAAATTAAAACCTCGAACGCAAAAATATAGTTTCACCGATCGAGCTGAAATTTAGCACAGTTATTATGGGACCCAAAAAGCTTCCAAAAATCAATAGAGAGCGAATTTTTTTCCATATGTTCGTGTCCCAGGCTAATGCCCAGCCCATCGTAGTCGACTGATTTTAGCGATGTGTACGATGGGAGGTTCTCCATGCAACTGGTGCAATTCTTGGTTCATTTGCCTCCTCCACGTTCCGTCTTCCATCTGCACTTCACCGTAGATCGTACGCAGCACCTTCCGTTCAAAGTCACCAAGGGCGTGTTGGTCCTGCACTAGCAATGTCCATGTTTCGTGGCCGTGGAGAACTATCGTTCTAATTAATGCTTTGTAGATGGTCGGCTATGTAGTTTGGCGAACTTTGGTTGATAAATGACTGGACAATGCGTACCATTGGTACTTCGCGTACTTGCAGGAATAAAATAGACTCTACTGCGTTCTTAAGGTGAAACTAGAGTGAGTCCTTTTTCCATATAATTTATAGGTTAGGTTAATTATCACTTCACGATTTTTGAGACAAAAATTCACAAAAAAACTAAACAAACAACGCTGAAATTGCTAACCAATGCATGCTTCAGTGAAGCAAACAGTTCTTTAAAATTGCATGCCTTATGCCTCAATAGCATTTGAGGTGTGTGCTCAGAAAACTTCGAAGTGATGGGGACTTGATCAAGTATGTCCTTAACCTCTTGTCCTGTAACTCCAATCCCTACCTAAGTAACCATTGAAAAGATCGGGGAAACAACCCCGGTGGGGCCTTGGTTATATGCTGAAAGGAAGGGACTACCTTCTTCGAAGGTGCAGTCTATCTGAGCGTCTATTCTCAATGTCAGGGGCGGCTCAAAACAGCATCTGTTTTCCATGTTCGGAGCGACTGATCATCGCCCTCGTACCAGCGTGGGACTCTAAACAGTGCTGTGCATGATAACCCTCCGACGAGACAGGGGCCCTTAATATAGAAGTAAATACGGATAAGAAACGGGTCACAAATCTTATTTATTCAGGTTCAGAGAAGTCGAGTACTTGCACTCGTTTTGATGTTAGTGGGTTTTGATAACCATAATAAAAAGACCAGCAACAGAAGTGTTTGTCAAGCAATAATAGTCATACCGAGAGTGCCCAGATGTAGAAAAATTAAAAAAAAAAGTTTGATGAAAGCTCAACAACTACCCTTGCGCAAGGTCTGCATAGAATATCGATGCTGTGCGCGAAAATGTGCAGGAGAATACACGGCAGTTGATTCCACGAAACGCCCAAGAACTAGGCCTCCCGCAGACTTCAACTTTGCGAATTTTGGGTCGTGATGGGGGTTTGGAGCAGTTGGAAACAGACAACGTTTTTGTCCGAAAAACCTTCTTCATCAACGAGGCCCATTTTTGGATGAACGGGTATGTGTACAATAGAATTGTTGAATTTGGGACAATGCTAACCCACACGAGGTCCACCATGGGACAATGAATCCCCAGATTCACTGGTTGGGCAGGAAGAGTCATCGGCCCGTACGATGATAACCGGCCTCTTTAAGCCTAAACCGAACTTATCAATGTGAATTATTTGTGGTTCCAATGGTTATTGCGCGCGAAGGTGATGTCAACCGGCCTCCACAATCGTGGGATTCAACCGATAACGCTGCTAGATCACCTTTTTGTGGTGCGTTAAGGGGTATCAGATCTACCACCGAACTCTAGTCCGAATTAATTCAAACTAGGGAACATATTTGTTTTTGTAGTCAAAGGAACATATCTTAGTTCTTGCCTTATTACATTTTATCTTATAAAAAGTGACAATACTCGTTTTGCAATTATGCGAGGATGAGCTTAGAATAAGTAAAACATGGTTAGTCTTAATTTATGTGAATTATCATTGTCTATTTGATGTACGGTTCTGATGCATGGTCAGTATCGGAGTCATAGTTTGTTTTCTTTGCAATGAATCTGATTTTGACTGATAAAAGGTCTCGCCTACGAAGAGTGCTCTCACTCCTCGAAGGGTTTAAATAGTGGAAACTTTCAATAAAAATCGATCCATTGCCACCAAAACAAATAATGACAACTGTAACAACACCGAATACTTCATTAGTGATGAGGTAACTCGACATGCACTAAACAAAGGATACGGGATATACTACAATAGATCAATTTACTGGTCGCAGTGGTTTATGTCCCGAACAGAGGAAAAAAAACCCTACTAGACTTTTTCTTGTGGGGTTATGTTAAGTCGCAGGTGTATGCCAATAGGCCGCAAACCACCGATGTCCTCAACATTACTCAAGTCACCATCAAAACTCAGCCCGATTTGTGCGCCAGAGTCATGGAACATTGGACTTCTCGTATGGAAATAAGAAAAGCTCAATCGAAAACACTTTACATTCTTACAATGGGGCCTCAGATAGTCTAAAAAATAAAGGGCCGGTATTATCAAGCCGGAGCCCGATTCGGTTGGGAGAATCTTTCGGGAGAATTTCCTCGACATCTCTGAGCATACAGTAACATTATACTTGCCACACTTGGCATTGGAAGCTATTAATTAATAACTGTAGAAGTGTAATTAGAACACTACTTTGAGAGTAGACAATAAGCAGATTGTGAAAATAATGCTAAGAAAGAAGAATATTCTTAAAAGCTTAGATCCCATCTTAAACATCGTGCCGGCTTTCGTCAATATTGAGTATCTAAAGTTGACTGAAAACTGACAGCTTCCATCTCCACTGATAGACGCATAGACTAAATTGGGAGTTGATTCCCTAGCAAACTCGGAATGTTTTCAGTATGTTATGGTAATCATACTCCGCATAGGGCCTTATTTCAATTTCACGCGTTTCGTAATCCGTGATATAGGGCAAACGCTGCTTTTGTTGCGGTACGTTAGTATCGTTAGGTTACACTTGTATGATGTCTTCATACACAACTATTGCAACTTAGTGAACCGTTTCTAACGTACCGCAATATTCGGTCGGTTTACCCTATGTCGGTATATCTGAGATGCCCCATCGATTGCTTTACGAGGCTAGAAGCACATATTTTTAGTAAAAGTATGTAGCCACGGAATTACGTTCTTTGTACAGCATTATTTCACTGCCTTTGCCGAAACGCACATTGAGCCCATTCCTCCGATTCCCATATGGATCATCGTGATTGTAGCAGTCGCGAATTCGTTCGTTCATCCGTTCACCATGGCAGAGCATTCAATCACGTGGAGCACCTCATTCATAAACATTTTTGCTCCAATTCAGCGTGGAAATCGTTTTCGTGTATCGGCTTCAATCACAATGAAGGGCGTGCATGTTTTTCGCGAATGCTATTCCCCAAGCCACATTACCCGTACAGCAGAGTAATGTGCCACAGTCATCCGGTCGTTTGATAAATCAGGGTGTTACTTTATATATATATATTCCAAAACTCAATTCGAAAGTGTTTGTGAAGAAATAGGGCTTTGGTGTAGAATGGTGCAGCGACCTTTCGTTTTTTTTATGTATGTAGCCGTCAAACCATGTGACGCACGGGTTGAGTTGTGATAACGTTTGATAGGAGATGAAGTATTTGTTCACTGAATTCATAAGGGCTGTCATAAGGTTGGATTATATTTAAAAAAAAATCCTTTTTGTCTATTGTTTCCGTCAATAGAGAAGATTATATTATATTGCCAGACCATCAAAGCACTCCACTGAATATATTCATAAAATAACTTGGTTACTTAGATTCACACAGCAACAAAAATCTGAATTTTCATTGTAATGTGAATATCAGAGCCTGTAAAATTTTATTTTATTCCATATGAAGCAGCAACTAGCATGACATAGTTCTTATAAAGACGAGCTTTTGCATACAACATTATCTTCAATATATGGAATATCCTAGATATTCTCACGATTTATAATGTTATTTTTGTGATGATTCATATTTTTCACACATAATTCGAATGTTACTTGGGCCGAATAAAGATGGGGCTAACGACAATAGCATACATTTGATAAATTTAGCGTTCCATTTAAACAATAACAATAAGCAGTTCTGATTATTTCTGTCAACTGTACACACTTAGAAAATTTTACAGTATTCGGTAATTTTTTACCGAACTTTCAACAGCTGAACAGTTCGGTAATCCGATTTACCGGATTTCGGTAAAAATTTGACAAGTTCGGTAATTTTTACCGGAATACTGTAAAATTCACCGGAAATCCGGTAAATCGGATTACCGAACGTTCAGCTGTTGAAAGTTCGGTAAAAAATTACCGAATACTGTAAATTTTTCTAAGTGTGTAGTAGATAGAAGATCACGGAGGAAATGTATGTGAATAAACAAAAACTTAAAAAATGCGAGAATACTCTAAAAAGGGTGGACTTTGCTAGCCTAGAATGCACAGAAAAAAATGATGAATTTTAAAAACGCGTAAAATTACCCCTCGTTCACTTGTAAGCCAAAGCATGCAAAATAACGAAGTCGATTGCAAATTACCATACAACAGTCTAAATGCAGGCGTTATCTGGCACTAATTTAGAAGCAATACGGCATAAATTTATGCAAAATCTAGCATTCCACTTATGTGCGTTTGATAACACAGAAAATAACATGTTTCGTTCAAACTCTGTAGGTAAATCCCCTCATTAGAAATGTCTGGTAAGCCATTGCAAAATCACAAAGCCTGGATAAGTGGTGCCACACATAAGCTTGATCGATTCCTTCGGATGAATATTCTTGAAAGTGATGAACGAGAGGGTGACATTTTATGCAAGGTGTCTATTGGGTTGTGAAAAGCTCTCACATAAAGTGAAAAACTCGTAAAATTGTGTATTTAAATCTTTATCAGAGGTAATTATGCATATCCACATCCTCATCCGTATAAGTGGAACAACCGATCGAATGCGGATGTTGAAAACAATCTTCTGAAGGATGCGTATGTTTTGATAGAGAACTGCTCTCGGTATCATTTATTCAGTATGGCTTGCATCAGACAAACAGACGTAAAATGAACAATTGCGAATTGGCAATGTTTTTAACGTATGTTTTGAAATTTATTAGTTAGGAATGTCACAGGCAATCAGTTTACTAGTTGATTGTCCTGTGCCACAACCGTTTTCTGATGATCATGTTGCACAAATTGGTGTTTTATGAAATTTTCAAATCAGATGGTGGTATGAACTTTTAAGATAAATATATTCTACTTTTCGTCTGATTGTCGGTTTTTTAAGTTAAGCAATCAAACATGCATAGGTTCATGTATTATGTTAGTGTAAGCACGAATATGGTTTGTTTGTTGTTTGTCTTTATTTGAGAGACTTTTAGCCGGTGGCTGGATCGTTTTTTGAAATATTAGCATACGAGAAAGGGCCTGAAGGGTCCCAACCAAGATGGGGGAAGGGGTAGAAGGGAGGTACTCTTGGCCCCTTATCACAATAGGTATTTGAGTGACTACGACAGGAGATGAACCAGCCCTGGGTTGGAAATCTCGATAATAAAGGAAATAAAAAAATCTGGTGTGTTTTTCGATCATGTCAATGTCGTTGCAGATCAAATATGGTGTGGAGCGGGGTGAAATCAAAACTTGGCTGGTATCCTGATAGTGTTCCTAGTTCGTGTCCAGTGTTATAGCGGGGTTGGATTTGGAGCCAGTTTTGGTCGTGTAGTTTGACGGATCGTGGGTGTGGTTTGAAAGAGGGAAGCACCCACCGGTGACAGGCGTCGTTGATGGGTCCATCATCGGCAGACCCTCTAAACCTCCTCGTTGCTTTGATCGATTTTAGCGGGTTTACCGTTTGGAGCCAGTGGGTCGAATAGTTTGATGGTTCGTTAGTGTGATTTGAGAGAAGCGAGGGCACCCTCCGGTGACAGACATCGTTGAAGGGTCCACCATCGGCGGACCCTCTAACCCTCCTCGTAGTTTTAGTCGAGGTTAAGTATTAAGTGTACTATATAGTGTCAAAAAGATGGTAGTTTTTTTTTAAGAAAGCAGCCCAATGCTGCCTCTCAAGTGGGATCGTCGCTGAGGGCATCTTTCAGGGAGGTTGATATACCGTATGATATGTTTACACTTCCATTATAAATTGTTGCGAGAGTAAAGAGTGTTCCACTAAAAATTGCATCACGGAAAAACCACAGTAGAAAATTAACCATTGAGTATTTTTCATTGAAAATTTGGGTAGAACTAGTTAAGAGTAGTTTTTGTTGTTTTATTTTTATCGCTGTCAGTTTTTCGAAAATTGAAAAAATATGGCGTCACTAGAAAAGCACGTGGAAGCACGTGGAAAATCCTCAACTCCGTTATCGGGACATCGGGAAACAACTCGGAATGGTGCAGTCAATGGTGAGTCGTGTGATCAAACGTTACTACGAAACTCGAGGCATCGAACGGAAGGAGAAATGCGGTCAGAACTGAAGTTCTATTAGTGATAAGAATTACAACCGTGTCGTGAAAGCGTTTAAGCGGAATCCGAATGCTTCGGTCAGGGATGTAGCCAGAAAGTTGAATCTGTCCAAGTCTTTCGTTCAGAGAGCCAAGGACCGGGGGAACTGCATACCCTAGTAGCACAGTTGTTGCAATTAAGTTGAGATAACATAAATATGACTTGCTAAGTTATAATTAAGTTACTACAACTAAAAACGACCTAAGTGTGCTACTTGGATATGTACAAAGTACATAAGGCTCCAAATCGTGACGAACGGCAAAATACGGTGGAAAAGTAACGGGCCCGGAAACTGTACAACCAGATGCTGACGAAGCCTCATTGTCTCATCATGAATGATGAGACTTACGTCAAGGCGGACTTCCGGCACAATTTTGACAACAGACACAACAGAAACTTTCAAAGTTTTCCAAGAAATACATGATTTGGCAATCTGCTCATCTGGTAAACGGAGTGCGCCGTTCGTGACTACCAGGACTGTATATAGAGTATATACCTCAAGGAGTGTCAACAGAAGCGTCTGTTTCCTATGCTTCCTCCCGGTCCAACTAGGTTATTTTCTGCAGCTTTTTTCCTAGATGCAATTTAATGTGGGACACCCTTTATGAAATTAATAATTATTTATAACCAGCTGAACCTGGTGCGAGGTTTGCTACGCATGCATTTTAATGAATGAAAATTTAATAGAACTGACGCGTTTATGGTTTCTTTCTGAATGAATTTGGTAAACATATTAACATATTTGGTAAACAACGCTAATGTGTGTAATTTTTGCAAAAACAAACGAAGGTTTGTGTTTTAAATGTAACTTTTGGATCGGTGAATTCTACCGGTTTTTCTTTCTGTGTAGAAGTATTTCATATACTTAACGTTTATCTTCACACAAAGCCGTATCCTGTCAGTTTGAACGTAATTTCTATTGCATAACCCTAGATTAACTTCTTGTGCACAATTTGGCACTAATAGTGATTGAAACATCCCCCATTCTTGACTAAGAAGGGGTTAAACTTCTATCAGAACATTCTGCTTACCCGAGAAACACACATTTTGTGTATTATTTGCATGGAAAATTCTTATCTTAGGTTCTAATTTCTGTTTCATTTGTTTGAACGCCCCCAGTGGGATGAGAAAAAAATCCCACCCTAAAAAAAAATCATAACAGTAAGGATAGTTCTCATGTTTGGTAGACATTTGTGTCTCATTTGTATGAGAGCCCACTCCTTCCAGAAAGGAAAGGGTCTCAAATCATCATAGAAATATTTCTAGCCTCCAAAAACTCCAACATATTAAATTTGGTTCCATTTGCTTGATTAGATCTCGAGTTATGTAGAAATTTGTATTTCATTGGTGTGGGAGCCCCTTCCAGAGGAGGGAAGAGTCTCATAAGAACCTTCCCCGGCCCCAAAAATCACTGCATAAAAATGTTCATACCAGTAGGGATAATTCTCACGTTTGGTTGAAATTTGTGTTTAATTTGTTGTATGTGGCACTTCCCCCCCCCCCCCTTCAAAAGAGGAGAGGGTCTCAAACCACCGTAGAAATATTTTTCGCTTACAAAAACCTCCTCATGCCAAATTTGGTTCCATTGGTTTGATTAGCTCTTGAGTTCTGCAGAAATTTATGATTCATTTGTATTGAAGCCATCCCTTCCAAATAAGAGGGAGGTCTCAAATCACCACAAAAAAACATTATCTTCAAAAACCCCCACATGCAAAAATCTGGTTCTATTTGCACTATTAGTTCTCGAATTATGCAGAAATTTTTGTTTTATTTGTATGGGAACCTCCCTCTCAGACGGGGAGGAGTCTCGATCCATCATGAGAATCTTTTCCGGCGCCAAAAAACCCTGCATTCACATTTTCATAACAGTAGGGATAATTTTCATGCTTGGTTTATATTTGAATGAGATCCCCTCCCCCTTCCGAAAAGAAGAAGGTTTCAAACCACCGTAGAAACATTCTTTGCCCTCACAAACCTCCACATGCCGAATTTGATTCCGTTTGCTTGATTAGTTTTTGAGTTCTGCAAAAAAAACTGTTTCATTTGTATGAGAGCCATTCTTTCCTGATAGGGGAGGCCATAATAAAATGGCTTGCCTTCAAAAACCCCCACATGCCAAATTTAGTTTCATTTGCTTGATTAGTTCTCGAGTTATGCGGAAATTTGTTTTACATTTGGATGGAAGCCCCCCTTTCTAGAAGCGGGAGGGGTCTAAAACTACCATAAGAACCTGCCCCGGCCCCAAAATCTGCTCCATGCAAAATTGCACGCCGATCGGTTCAGTAGTCTCCGAGTCTATAAGGTTCAGGCAGACAGACAGCCAAATAGACAGAAATTCCTTTATATATAGAGATATTGCTATGATTTCCCCGCTAATGAATTGGATTGGACCTTCAAACGGGAATTTGTCTGCTTCCGTCTAGATGCAATTCATATAGTCACTACTACTTCAATATCGTCTCCATAGAAAATCTCCAGTTCGGGAAGCTCTTACCGTTAAACATATAGTGTTTTTGATTTCCCGCTAGCATTTTTCTTCCGAGAAAATTTATGTTTAAGCCCGCAGATTAAAAAGAATAGAGCAACCGGGTTTCACATTTTTCATAATTGTTTCATAAATCCGATTTGGCATTGAGTCACCGAGATTTTTCAACAGTTCCGATGAAATTTACAACCGCTCGTCTCTTACGTATGTGTTTCGGTCACACATTATTCCAAATTGCGATCCATCATTGTAAACTTCCGAATATCGATAGGGCTCATGTCCAGACGCTTGTATGCTGGTGAGCTGACCAGTTCATAACCCAAAGTTTTCTTTCGGAAGACCATGTCAAAGAATTCTTGCTTACGTGATAAGCAGCGTTATCTTTCAGAAAGATGAAGTTGTTGTCCGTAATATCCTCGGTACATGTAATCGAGTCGTAGATTACGTATAGGTGACTCCTCAGATAAGGGGCTTTTCATAAACCACGTAATTTTTTCGGTGGGTAGGGGGGTGGGTTTTGACTCAAGTCTACGCTGCATACAAAATTGCGTGGAGAAAAATCATCGAGGGGAGAAGGGGGGGCTTACAATTTTCAAAAATGTATGGTTTACGTGATTTATGAGCAGGCCCTAAACGAGACTTTGAATAACCGAGCTCAACGTGTAGTGACTTTCCAACCAGAGGTTAAAGTAGATAAATAAGCATCAAAACTCCCTTTGTTGGCTATGCATATCTTCTCCATTACGAGAAAGAGGGAAGAATAATAATGAGATGCAATCTACGTAACGAAAGGCTAGCAACTCACCAATGCCCTCATAGACAAGGAGTTGTGTGGTTGGAAAGGCAATTGGTCAAGGATGCACCATAAAGCTTTAAATGTTGTCTGTTTGGTAGGTAAACAAGTGTACAAAGACGTTTGAAAAAAAAATCCCATCCTTTAATGCGTGACTGCCGCCTTCAGATGTTTTAGGGGTGCTTCCCAAAAAAGCAAATCATCACCCTTCCATTCTGTCACCACCACGAGTCACATCAAATAGCTCTTTTGGACGCGGATTGCTTCGATGCTTCTTTGAAAAAGGAAAGCATGAAAACTTAAAACCACTGGTAGTAACAAGTGTATTATGTTTCTTCCAATAGACCTGCTCATGGTATAAACCGATGGAAAGCACATCGATTCAGAATCTTTTACATCTCAAAATATTCTTAAAATTCAAATATAAAGCCATAAAAATAATTTGCCGGAAAATCGTGACAGCTCAAGAATACCGAACCGTTTGTGGGATACGACTACTTCGTTCTTTCAAAAATAATCTAGACCTCCACAAAAATTCTCTGACGATATCAAAACCATTCTTAGTTTTTTTTTCAAAACTCCCTGAGCACCTCGGGAGTTCCTCAAATATTTCAGAAAAAGCTCGGTAAAACCAAATATCATAAAATTTTCAGAATCAAAAACATCTTAATTGTTATACTTTTGATAGATGTATTTAAATCTTTGATTAGTTCACAACGTATTTGTCAAATTTATGACAAGAAATAATGTAAGAAGAAGTGCTCGGCAGATGATCAGTAAACGCCATTCAGGAACTTAATCACTGTTCAAGAAACTCCTTACAATATTTTAAAAGAAATATATTCATGTAACATCAGTTGAGACTCCTGATCTTTTTTAATGTTGACTGTAGTCAATTTCCTGAGCTTTTGCCTCAGTAAATGAAACTTCCAAAAGACTGACACCCTGTTTTAACCTCTCTAAAATTAGATTTTCCTTATTCTACTTTCGAATAGAGCCATATGGTTTGATGCAGTTTATCTCCAAATTCCAATCATTATCAATCGTCGTCTTGAAATAAATTGCTTGTGTCTTGGGTATAGTTTCGGTACGTTAGAAGCGATAGTGTACCAATAGTTGTAGATGGAGCCTCCAAAGACAACTATTGGCACCCTAACTCTGCTGAGGTACCGCATGTATTGGAATGTTACCCCTGATACTTATTTGAGAAACTATCTTTTTCTGCAAGGGTCAGATGGACCCCTGGCTACGCCCTTGGACACTGGTCTAGCCACGGTGTCCGCTGGGGTGGGCTCAACAATAGCCTCTTTTGCGATAGTCTTAACAGGGTC